>PVIW01000093.1:653916-835618 GCA_004026585.1 Noctilio leporinus | reverse complement strand
ATATAGAATTCCATTGTGTAAATGTACCAAAGTTTTTTGATCCAATCATCCACCGATGGGCACTTAGGCTGTTTCCAGCACTTGGCTATTGTAAATAGTGCCGCTATGAACATAGGTGTGCATAGGTTCTTATGAATTGGTGTCTCAGGCTTCTTTGGGTATAGTCCAAGTAGTGGAATTGCTGGATCAAAAGGCAGTTTCAAATGGAGAGTATTTTTAAGGTGACTGAAGTTTAAACATGTAAGAGTAAATATACAATTTTTTATAAATTCTGGGTTTGTTTGTTTTTTTCATAGTCCCCCATCATAAGAGCCTTTTAAATCTCAATTCAGACAGAATTCTAACAGAGAGAGAAGAAGTAATGTTTGAAAGCTCCACTTTTGTGGAAAAAAAATAGTATTTATCCTGCATAATACACAGTTTACCTTAGGCTGCACTTGTGGTGCAGTTCCACACATCACATTACAATGTCTGTACACTGTAAGGGCAGGGTTTCTGCTGCAAGCCACAAGGAGGTGCCTAAAACCGTCTAGCAAGGTGCTGGCTCTTGACTTTTTCTTAGCTCTGTTCACAACTGTGTCCTTTGTCTTGTGCACAGGTAGACAACACCAAGTTTACTATGGACTGTGTGGTACCTACGATCCACGTGTACGAACACCATGAAAACAAATGGCGGTGCAGGGACCCACACTAGTAAGTGCTATGTTCTCAGAATGCCCTGTGTGCAGAGCGTGCTGGAGTCTGTGGCTGATACCCATATCCCACAGGAAAGCTGATCCCAACCTCCTGTGTTTTTCAGTTGGCTTATTCTCCAGAGGAGTGTATAGCCCTCATATAGGAATCATGCATGTCCGGGGTTCCCAGGGGACTGAGGCCAATGGGTTTTCAGAGCAGTAGAGAGAACCTGAGTTCTTACTTAGGGTCTTTCCATCCCAAACCCAGAGCACCTCTCTGTAAGCCAGTCCCTCTTTCCAAGCTTTTGATTTGGTTTATTTGTGATGCATCAGTCATCTACCTCCAGCTTTTTTCAGCATTTCATCTGGTGGGCATCTCATTTTAACTACATTTTACATTGTTGGTGCATGTCTTTATGTGTTTAAAATGTATGTGTTTGCTAGTATTCATTGTTGTCTTCCTTCATACCACTCTGTGCGTGACCGGTTGCCTGTTTACTAAAAAGCCAAACCTTTTTTCATTAAGAGGTTGATTTCTTCTGTTTTGCCTCATAGCGATTACTGTGAAGACTGGCCAGAAGCGCAGAGGATCTCAGCGTCACTCCTGGATAGCAGGTCCTATGAAACGCTCGTCGATTTCGATAACCACTTAGATGACATACGGAATGACTGGACAAACCCAGAGATCAACAAAGCTGTTCTGCACCTGTGTTAGGGAGGGATTTCAGTGACTAGTCTCTGGGCATTTCCACTAGGCTGAAGAAGAAAAGCTATTTTTAAATGTAAATAAAATATCTCATTGCCTGCGTGGAAAGCTGACAGTTTTAAGAAGTGGCATGTGCCTTGAAAAAGGGCAGAATGTCCCATAGTCGTCTTTTTAATGCACAATCTCCAGAAGAGGTACAGACTGTCCAATCTGACCATCCTGTGGAGTTCTTCCCAGTTGTGCATTGCCATAATCCTCCCAATCAGAGCTGTTTCTGCTTGTCCAAAATCATTCCTATTAAACAGTTTTAACTAATCTTTTATAATCTGGAGAGGATACTTTTTAAGACTTATGAATTATCTTTTTTTTTTTTTTTTTTTTAAGAGGCCCATATCTTACACCTGAATGAAAGTGTTTGTGAATTTTCATCCTGCTTAAGTCCTGGGATTGGGCAAGCTCATCAGGTGCTGGTGCCTCACTGATGTCTGAGAGCCTGTGTGCTCAGCCTTGGGAGGCCACACCTACCAACAGCGCCGCCCCACGCGGAGCAGTGTGCCTGCTGCTACTCGCAGCAGGTGGGAATAAAGCCACTGTTGCCTAAGAAACCTTCATCACTTAAGGGTAAAAACAAACATCGTTGTTAATGGGAGCTCGGTGTAATGCTTCTCAATCAACCCGAAAACTTGTAATCTGCAGAATCAAAAAAGGAAACATGGAACAGTACTAAGATTGTTTTTAAAAGGCAAGAATCAGACCTAACTCTAACCTGCTTGATTATCTAAATGATTCTAATTTATGTCTTCAGAGTAATTACTTCTTTTGTATTTGAAGTAACAGGAGCAAAGGAAAACTTGGACTCCACAGGTTTTACAGAGCAAGTCTGTAATGTTTATACATACTATTATGGTTAAACTTCTTATCCCAATCATAGGAAATTGATGGGGAAATTTGATGGTACCACTACATTTTTATATGAATTATTTTGTGCAGAGTTCAAAGAACCCTATCTCTTATTATCTTTCTCTTTGACTACATGAAGGAAATTTATAACAATTAGCATCATCTATTGAAAGGGTTTGTGACACAACATTCATTATTTTCTCTTAACAAATAGGAAAATTTGTTCAGACATTGCCTATAATAGATGTGCTTTATTTGATCCACTAGGTTCTCTCTCCCCCTTTCTTCAAATACTTCTTACCCTTAACTTTTGAAGCTGACATTATTTTCTATGGGGAACACAAACAAAGGGGTGGTGGATTATTCTTATACTATATTTCTCACTGTCCTCACCTTGAAGCCCAGGACATTGGGCAGCTATGTTCCAAAGGGGTTTGTGTTTGTTTCAGAAAGGGAAAAGAATCACCCCCAGCATTTACCATACAGAACAGGCTGTCTTTTCCTGAGATTCGAATGAGTGTGTGCTACATCCAGTTCAAGGTCAGAGCTAATTGGAATCATTTTCACCTCGCTGGAATTCCTGCAATTAATCCTCCCACCAGCTTCCCAGCAACATGTGCCATCCTCCAGTTTGTTTGAGCCTAGATCCAGATCCTTTCTATGCCAGAATCAGGCTTCAATTTTTCAAAAGAAATAGTAAATATTCGGAAGGGAAGAACATATTTGTGAAAAAACAACACTTTTAAGATACAGTACCTTCTGTATCCTTGTAGAAATGGGAAAAGCACCTGCTGTGCCCCCAACTCTGCTGGGCTCCCTCCCTCTTGTCTGCCTAAGCCTGTTGGCCCCTGGCCCTAAGTACAGTTCACTTTTCCCACCCAGGATAAAACTGAAAGCCTATCAAATAAGAGTGTGACATGTACTCATACTCTGCCTTTGTATAGAAAAGACTTAAAGGAGCAACACAGTATATTTATACATTGAAGAAATCTTTGTCAAAATATTCTTAAACATGAAGGGCTTAGGAGAGGGTATGAGTATGTGGAGTAACCCCTTAAAGTCATCCATATGCTTACACACTCGTGAAAATTTTTATCTCTTGCATAATATCCATCAAGAGGTGAATAGGACAAATTCTTAATTTATCTAAAATGTCACTTTCTAATGGTGGCATTTAAGAACTGAAGATAATAAACATGGAAAAGTAAGTAGTAACTTCATAATGAAAAGCAACATGCTTGCCAAGGAAGAGTTGATTTTGCTAGTTCTAATGGAATTAGGTTAATATAGAATAGAAAACAACTTAGAAATCTTTAGTAATTTAAATTTTACAAGTTCATTTTTCTGGTATCTGCTGTTTTTAAGCCTCACCAGAGTGAAAAAGTACTTGTATGATTAGCTTTAATTTACTAGCTTATTTTTCTAACTGATGTACTTGGAAAACTTAACTGTTTTTGCATATAGTCATTTTCACCTTTTCTCTCATCTTTTTTGTTTGGCCTTCAAAAGAAAAAGATTTGCTTCTAAAACCACCCCTTTTTAGGATTATCACTGTCTTAACCCAGTAGCAGCTTTATGACATCATGGTAGTGGAAAATAGCCTTGGGCATTAATCTCTATACCCTGTGGACATTTTTAGCAATTTTAGTGAAGAGAGCTGAATTTAAAAATAGACTTCCGCTCACTAATTGACATTTGTAAAGGCTTTCCATCAACTCGCTGTCTCTTAAGCACTGGATTTTTTCTTCAGCTCAATAGAAAACCTGGCACAAATATTAGTTTGTGTTCCCCCTGCCAGCTCTCCGGCAGGTGGTATGTTAATCTGACTTCATTTTCATACCCTTCAGAATCCAGAGGATAAATATGTTTGTTCTCACAATGTTGACTGTTACGCCTTAAAATGCTTAATATACTCTTGAGTAAGATGCAAAATCTGATCAAGCTTATTACTTCCTAGGAATAAATGGCCATTCTAAGGAGCCTTTCTTCCGTAGGGATTAACTTCTTGGGGTGGACATTTCCTTGCAGTGATCCAGAGATTTTTCTTAGAATGTGAGATCTAGTCCACATTTAGAACTGTCAAGAATTGTGTTCTCCTGGTCTTCTGCTTTTAGAATATGACACAAGCCAGTAAAGCATCCACTGAAATTTGGAGGAAATCTTTGGCTTGAACTTGTGTTGCCTTGTGAAGCAGAATAGCAACCTATATTTAGTGCTGCCTGAAACATATTCCAGATACCATCATTAAACCTGTAAATAATTGAATTTCAGAGTATTCAAGTTCTATGGACAAGGGTCCTGCCCTGGCACAGTTCTCAGTAGGTGGGTATCTGCCCCAAAGCAGGAAACTTGCTTAACTTGCCAAGGACCCTGGCTGCGTCCCCAGATACTGAAGATTAAGTGAAGCCTGGATTTCGTGCTCTCTAGGTCCGCTTCTCATTACTAAAGAAGAATTGGTCATTTCTCAGAATTGGATGTTCTCAGAAAAGAGACTCTTCCTGCCCTCACCAGGTGGCTCAGTTAGAGCATTACCCAGTCCACCTAAAAGGTTGTGGGTTTGACCCCAGGTTGGGGCAACCAATCAATGTTTGTTTCCCTTGCTTTCTCATCAATAAGTACGTTTTTGAGTGAGAATTTTTTTGTTTTATTTTAAATTTTTATTTATTTTTAGAGAGAGGGTAAAAGAGAGAGAGAAACAATTGTGTGAGAGGCAATTGGTTGCCTCTCAAACACCCCCAGTAGGGCCTGCAACCCAGTCATGTGCCCTGACTGGGAATCGAACCAGCAACCTTTAAGTTTGCAGGCCAGTACTCAATTCACTGAGCTACAAGAGCCAGGGCTATTTTTATTTAGAGGGGAAGGGAGGGAGAGAAACATCGATGTGCAAGAGAAAAATTGATCGGTTGCCTCTTGCTTATATCACGCCCCTCCACCCCCAACTCAGGACCTGGCCTGAAACCCAAGCAGCATGTGCCCTGACAGGGAATCGAACCAGTGACCTTTCATTTTGCAGGCTGATGCTCAGCCTAATGAGCCACACCGGCCAGGGCATAAAAATATTTTTAAAGAGACTTTCTGTTGCCCCCAGCAGAGCCTCGTTCTGTAGTAACTCCAAATGCTACAGTAGTCTCTAGTGGTACAGCTAATAGGAAGAGGTACGTGGTAGTGGGTAGCTGGGAGTGCCAGGAGTAAATCCCAGCTTTGCCACTTTCTAGTTCTGTGGTTGTGAGCAACTTGCATCTCCAGTCTTGTCTGAAGAATGAGGGTGATAACACCTTCCTGCAGTGATGTCATGAAGACCAGGGGGAATAATACTTGTGCTAGCACTAAGCAGAATGTGTTAGGGCTACACTGAAAAAAAATGCTTACTGCTAATGTCTTAACAGTTATAGAACATACTATGGGCCAGGCTGATTAAGTGCTTATTCATAGTAAACATTCAGTGAATGTCTATTGAATGAGTGAATGAATGAGTGAATAAAAATATTTGTTCTCAAAAGATAACAGCAGCTTACATTTCTTGATTTTGTTTACATTGCCTTCCTAACCTGTGATGTTGAAGAATGAGTGAAGAAATAAAGTGGAGTCACTATTGTCAAGCTGCGAAATTACTCAAGTAGGCTGAAGCAAAGGAAATGATCTCTTGCTTTAACTAGCCTGAGAACTTAAACTTTTGAACCCCACAGTTATTCCTGACGATAAATAGGTAGGTCCTTATAGATAACCTCTGATTACCACCTGAAGGACTTAGGAAAAAATAGTCACAGGTCCAATGCAGGGGCCCCCAGCCCTCAGGCCTTAGACCAGTACTGGTCTGTGGCCTATTAGGTTCCCGGCCAAACAGCAGGAGATGAGTGGTAGGCAAGTGAGCTCCGCTTTCTTTCCCCCCACACCCCGCCCTGTCCATGGCAAAATTGTCTTCCATGAAACTGGTCCCTGGTGCCAAAGAAGTCACCATCTTGGACCAATCTAGAGACTTAAGAAGGAAGGACTGATTCTGCTTAAGAACATACTCTTTATCACAAGAACTCTCTGTTTTTCTTTTTCAGAAAACTCTTGAGTATTACCTAGTTGTGTATATATTTTGCAAACCCTAAAAACTTTGAACCAATCTTTGCCATTTATTTCTAGCCAATGCCTTCTGACTTTTGTGTTCAAGTTGTGGGGCGCTGATACCAATATTATTGCAGTTAATTAACATATGTGCTGCTTCATGTACATACGTACATAATTCTTTTAGGGTTTTATGTAGATGTGAACTTTGCAGGGGATTGTTCAATTTTAGGATATTTTGGCAGTTGAACATCCTACTCCCAGTGTATGAGAGCTCCAATTTCTCCCTGTCTTCACCCAGCACTTTGTTATCAGTCTTTAATTTTAGAAGTTTCAGTGATACATAATGGTATCTTGTGGCTTATCAACCTAAATATTAAAAGTAAAATGATAGAACTTCCAAAAAATAAGAGGAGAATATATTCATGACCTTGGGTTTGGCGAAGATTGATTGATTGATTGATTTTAATCTCACCTGAGGACATCTTTTTTTATTGCTTTTTAGAGAGAGAGGAAGGGAGAGATGTGAGAGAGAAACATTGATTGGTTGCCTCCTATATGTGCCCTGACCAGGGATCATACGCACCCAGACTGGGGCTGAAACCCAAAATGTAGGTATATTCCCTGACCAGAAATCAAACTTACAACCCTTCAATTACTGGACGACCCTCCAGCAGACTGAGCCACGCTGGCCAGGGCTTGGCAAAGATTTTTAAGCAAGACACGAATAAGTTGTACCACCTTAAAATCACAAACTTCTGTTGATTAAAAACAATTAGGGCAATGAAAGGGGAAGTCAGAGGTAGGAGGTATAAATTTTATCATTACCCAATAAAAGAATTCTATCCAATATATCCAAATATATTTAACATGAAAGGTCAAAAATACAAATAAACAACCTTACAGGTCAATTTAGAAAAAGAAAAAGACAATTGATCAGGCACTTCTCAAAAAAAGATACCCAGACGGCCAATCGGTATATGAAAATGTGTTCAACGAATATCAAGGAGAAGCAAACTGAAAACATGAGCACCCATTTAATGGGACGGAAACGTCAAGAGACAGACTGCATTATGCAGTCCAAGTGTCCTGTGTGTCCCAGGACAATTGCACAAACTGTGACTCAGTGTCAGAATGCACCCATAGAAAGAACAGCCTTCATAGCTCAGGAAGAATACTACGATAGGGTATTTTTTGAAACAGCTTCAATGCTTGGCCTAGGCAAGTAGGGAGTAACAATTCTGGGTTTAAGGATCTCAGCTGTGGGTTTCTCCTAGTCTACTTAGGATGTTCCCCTCTGTGGGACTTGAAGGAGGACTACTATCGATGTGGCCTGTTGCCTCTGCCATCCTGGCCTCCCACCTGGTCCTGCCCTGCAACTCAGAATGAGGCCTTCTGGAGTGGAATTGTTCTGCTAATCACCTATAATTCCTGGAATTTACTCAGCAGCCTGCCTTCTGAGGAGCTCAAAAGCCATTTGTAGATCCTGCTGATCAAATGGCTGCCCCAAGGTCAGGTAAGCTCTCTGCCAAATTACTTCTGGGCTAAGAGGCAGTTTTCGAACCTCCACCGAGACCCAGGGTGCCTTTACAGCAGCCTCCCAGCACAGCTGGAGCCCTGGGGAGGAAGGTTCTGTTCATCTAAGCGTTATGGGATTATCTGGGACGGATGGTATTCTCCGAAAGGAGGGTGTGCAGTTATCAATGTGGGCTGATGCACCCACAGGTGCAGGCACACCCCAGGCCTGGGCAGAGGAAAACCGAGGCAGGAGAGGGCGAGTCAGGCAGGCCTTGCAGCAGAAAAACGAGTTTGTTTTCGTTGGGGGACCAGTGGAGCAAGCTGATGGGGAAAAGCCCAGGACCCTAGGAAATTAAAATTCAGCTGAGTGTTCTTTCTGATTTCGGCAAGGGGTCCCTTGGCTCCCTTCTTAAATGTGTTTCCTAAGGACCCCACCCCCCCATGGAGACAAACCCCTTGTGGGCAGCCTAGGTCACTTTTCCGGGGACTCCATCCCTTCCCTGGTCCTAGAGGAAGATTGGGGTGAATGCTGGCTCCCCGTCTTCAATCTCTGCAACCTTATCCCAGCTGACTCACTCATTGCCCTTCTAGTAGCCTTTTGGATGCTGTGTTTGGGGCAGTGGAGACACACAGAAGAGTGACCCACAGGCCCTGCCAGTAATAGGCTCTTAGCATAATAAAATACCAGCACAGGTGTACAGACAGGATGGAGCTTGTCTTATGCAATGTCTGTCCCTTCCAATAAGAGGTTCACAGGGGAAGACAGAAGCCTGGAGCAGAGAGAAGCATCAGGTGGGACTTCCACCTGACCAGTCAGGGAGATGGACAGAGCCAGGATGCAGGTGGCAGAGCAACTAGCTCCTGGGAGTTTGAGTGAGGAAGGTACATGGGGCAAGGAGAGGCAGGCTGGGATAACCGAAGTGCTTCCTGTCAGCCACTGCCTCTCCCGTGCTTGGGCCTGTTCCTTGTAGCTCCACACCCATTGGCCCTGTGGCACTAAGGATTGGATGGTGGACAGAGCCTGGCAGTGGGTGTGGGAACCCTCAGCCCAGGGGGTTGGGTCTGGGGGCCAGGGGGCCAACGTTACAGCTGACTTAACTACTTTCCGTTTGCACTTCTGATGTCTCAGGTACCTGAGCACCCAGACCAGGCCAGGACCCCATGTCTGGAATGGAGGAGGCATGTGAGGGTGCCACCTGCACAGGCTCCATGGGGCAGGGGCAGGAGGCATTTAGGAAGGAATGAAAATTGTTACAGTGAATCAGGAACAGGAAGTGGTCCTTTGTACATACAGATTTCCCTCCTCTCTGCCAATGACCAAGAGGCTCCCTAAAATAAGAGAACATAGTGGGATCTGAGAGCATACCCTCCTTCCCTCCCCGAGCCCACTTCCCACCTTTAGTATCTCCTGTGAAACTGCCTTTGCTGGTTCCAGCTTACTGAACATTCTCGGGGCACCTGCCTCAAACAGACCCCCAGAGCCCCTGGAAACAGAAGCCACAGGGAAAGGACCTAGAAATGTGCATCTCTGACAAGCTCCTCTAACAAGAGCCTCCTCTAACAGAGACGGAGGGTCACTAGGTAAGCCTGGAGCTGAATAAATCTTGTCATTTAATGTCCCCTCTCCACAGGGAGCTGTCAGCTGGGGCAAGACCTCCCCAGCTGGGACTCCCAGATAGTTCAGCTGGGACTCCAGGGTGCTGAGTCACTGGGGAAGGAGCTCCACGGGCTGACAGCCATTTGGGTCCCACTACATTACAGCTGCCTCTCCACCCTTCAGAGACAAGATTTGCCTGCAGCCTCCCTCCTAGGGCCAGGAGCACCATGGTTTTGTGGTGGGACACCTATCCTTCCTTAGCCAGAACCTTCCATTGCCCCAGATTAAGCAAAGCCTCCCCAGTCAACTAAAGAAGTGAGGACAAGGCCTTTTCCTGGGACAGACCTGGCCACCTACCAACCCAGACTCTGGCAGGACATGAAACCCCCGAAGTGGAGGGACTCCTCCTTCCTTCAGGTATGCCCAAGAAGTACACACAGCCACCAGCTGGCAAGCTGGGCCACGGCTGACCAGGCCTACAATAGTGGGGCAAAGCCTCCTGGGACAGGGACTTAGACTCCAAGCTGAGGACTGAGGAGGCTGACGTTAGAGTCAGATGGTCCTTTAAGGCCTTCCATGGTCCACAGGACAGCCTGCCTTCGCCTGCACCCTTTCCACCCTAAGCAGAGGGATGAAAGCAGCCGCTGAGCTGGGCCAGACTGTCCTGGGTGCTTTGATGCATGTGGTAACAATTCTAGAAGTCAGGACAAGTCTGGGAGAACTGCCACTGTGACCATTTCCAGCTGCACCTTGGAGCTCCCTCGCTTACCAGAGGAGCCCAGGTTCCACTCTGCCTGTGGCTCCTGCCATTCAGAATGGCTGCTGTAACAGCCTGGGTGGACGTCTCAGGGGCTGGGTAGTGGTAAGTGGGCAGAGGCTAAGATCGGCCTTCGACAGTGTTTCATCTACATCCATTTTCAAAATCATAGGACCCCTGAAGAAACTCCAAGAAAAAGTCACTAAGGTTGTCCCAGGGCAGTGACAAGCGTACTTTCCCTGACCGGACTAAATGCAGTCCCCACACAGAGGCTCTCAGCAGGGCACGAGGACTCCCAGTGTGCTTCCGCTCTAGCCTGATCTGCAACTTGCTGCAGAAGCCAAGGCCTCTGCTTCTCCCACTCAGGGATGGGTGTTTCTAGGCAGCAGATTGGGGTTAGGCTCTGCGCCAGCCCACACACAACCCCTGGCACCCAGCTCCACTTCCTGCGCCTCCCAGGGTCTGGGCCGATTTAATTCCAAGAACATTCTTTACTCACGAGGAGATCAGAGTGGAGCCTTTCAGTGATGTCTTCTTTCACTTGAACTCCAAAGGGCTCCAGAGCTAAGTGGCAGCCTGAGGAACGTGCTGGGGAAAGAGGCCGTCTGCTTACTCCCTTGGCGAGCCTTCTCTGCCCTTCCAGAACTGGTATGGATGAGTGGATTCGGTGGGTTTCACAGGTCTGAGCAGATGTCCTGGCCATGGCTGACTTGGTTCTTTTCGGCTTGCTGGAAATGCCAGTCTCTCAGCCCAGCTGCTCCTACCGCCCACCACAGCTCCTGGCCATGTGCAAAGACCTTGCGCCTCTCTGCCCGGACTGTATCCACGTGCCCGCTGTGGCTTCTTGGCCTGCTGTTTCAGTGCAAAGTGCCCAGGCCAGGAACACGGCTGCTGGCTTGCTCTGGGGCTGCTTGTCTGCTGTCTCACACGGGCTTCACTGGAGCACAACACCCTGTCCCACCACCATTCTGAGGGCACCCCCTTCCTGCTGCAGGGGACAGTGGCCCACTTTTCCTCCCCAACGCACCTCCCCAACCCAGAGAGCTGAGGCCACAGGCCCACAAGGGGAACATATGCAAAATGACTCGGGAGCCTAGAAACCCTCCCTCCCAGGGTCTCAGAGTCATCAAATCAACCATCCCAATACACTGGTGTGATCACATGCCTGACACACCCAGCCTCTGGGAACTGACAGGCCTTGCGGCAGCTCACCCCAATTCTAATTGCCAAAATTTCCCCCTCTGCTATATATAAACCATTTCCTGAAACTCCCCCACGAGGCCCCCTGAAGAGTCCCAGGAGATCCTTTCAGAAATGGTCATGTCCTTCATCTTCTTCCTCCCCGTCATGGTTTTGATTCCTCTTGCCACGTGGGTTTCTGTCCTCTGCATGGGTCCAGTTGGTCTGTTCCTCTATCCTCAAGGCCAGAACTGGGGGTATGAGCCAGGGATTAATGGCACAGAGTAAGCTTCCAAAGCCATGGGGCCATTGGAAGGCCCGAGCTTAAGGGTAATTTTCCTTCTCTGCAAAGGGCAGGCATTTAGTCCAAATGGGCAGAGTCGGGCCGGCAGGGAACAGGGAGCAGCCCCGATGGCCACCCCAGAAGAGCAAGCCACTATCCCCAGCTGGAGATGTCAGACAACCACTGATCTTTTCTAGAGGTAAGAGGGGGGTTGCTGGGAGCCTTGCAGCGGCCTCCACGCGGGGCCTGGTCCAGAGCTCCTCCAGCAGCTTTGGAGGGGAGCCCTCTTTGTCCTTGCTATTTGACCTGTCGTCAGTAGGTAGCATCACCTCTGTGACCAGCAGTATGGCACGCACTTCTCAGTACCTCTTCTCCTGCATTTAAAACTATATTTTCTATAGCAAAAGTCATATATATTCCTGGGACATTTTTTTCTTTTTAGTAAAGATTACAGAAATTTCTACTAGAGAAAGAGGTGGCAGAGCTGCTTCCTCCCATCCCACCCTTACCCTCATCTATCCACGGTTCAGTGTGAGTCGCTCCAATTAAATGAGATATTGAAATTAAATGGCATGCAGAAAGGAAAGTTCATTTTCTTCTCACTGTTGGCTGCCAGTGCCTGGGGGACATGGTATTCATCTGTCGCACATTCATTTGCTTGGAGAATGGAGCCCGCTGCCAAGGAGAGAATTTCCAAGTGTTCAGTTTTGTCTTTAAGCTGCAAGGGACCTGTGACCCTCTTCACTCCCCAGCTGAGGCTGCCAGACCTTGGGGAGATTAGCTGCTCTCTGGGGTCCCAGGGCAATTCGAAGGCATATCTAAGATTGAGAACTCCTCCTTCTGTGTGTCCCACCCTGACCCTGGGAGGTAGATGTAAAGATGAGCCTGCTGGTGGCCAAGCACTCAGCAGCATTTAATAAACTGGTTGGACTTGGTGTGCATGGGGGCTCCCTAAAACCAGTGGGTAGCACTTTGGTCTTCCAGACAGGCTTGTCCATGCTGAGGAGAGGGCCCAGCGCCCAGCTGTCTGCAGCCAAAGTGGGCATCACCTGTGACTCCTGGCTGAACTCGGGCCCCAAGCACTGGGGAGCATTTGGCACCTGTGGACTTGAAACATTATTTTCAGTCTCCAGAGGAGGAGAGAGATAGCGCACTGATTAGAGGCAGTATGCAGAAGGGGGTCAAAATGCCAGTGGTGAACCTGGCTGGCTGAGCTCAAATCCCAAGTCGACCACTTACTAATTAGCAATGATGGGCAACTTAACCACTCTGCCTTGCTGTTTTCATCTGTAAGATGGGGATAAGGATGCCTCCCTTTTATATTTGTTGTCATTAAGTCAGCTCACTTGCATCTGGCACATGGTAGGCACTCAGTAAACATTCATGACGGTTGTTGATTAAGAGCCTCTAGTACCAGATGCTGGTCATGAAAAAATAACCATATTTTTGCCCCATATCAACTCAATGACATAGGTACTATTATCCTATCTTTCAGACGTGAAAACTGAAGCACAAAAAGGATAGAGGTAGGTGACTTAGTCCAGTCCACTCATTAATTTATGTTTTGAATTCAGAGTTTTAATTTTTTATTATGAAATAGTTCAAGTATATAGACAAGTAGAGAGAATATCTTAACATGTACTTAACTTAGATTAGCCTTTTCCCATATTTGAAGTTTTGAAGAGAGAAAATGTTGAGATAATACCCACACCCACACCCTCCAACATCTTCCTCTTTCTTCCTACTTTCTCTCTCTCCTTCCCAGAATCAACCACTCATCTGAAGCTCTCTCAGAGAGTTCTGTAGTGTTTTATGCACATTTATAAACTGCATAAAAATGTTCAGAGCAACATCATACCTTACAGTTTTGTCTTTCTCCCACTCAATAAACGTTTGAATATTTCCCATATGGACACACATAGACCTAGTTCTTTCACATTGGCTGCTGTGTTGTTTTCCAATGAACGAGTAGGTCATGATGATATGCCACAGATTGTCTATTCATTCTTCTGACAAATAGAGCATTTCCCAGTCAAACTTTTACTCAAGATGCCACAGTGAACATCCTTATGCCATCTCCCTCCTCATGGTCACAAGTGCATGGGTTTCTGGGAGACACAGATCTGTGAGTGGAGTGGCTGGGAGGCAGGGGATGGGCCTCCCCAGATGTTGTCAAATTGTCCCACTGAGGCCTCTTCACGAGCATGGAGAGTTCTCTGCTCTCGGCCAGGACCCGCATCTTCTTGTGGTTAATTCATTAAGTGCTTGCCAACATGTGCAGTTCACCAGGCACGGTGCAGGGTTACCAAGTGACAAAGCTGGGCCCAGGAGCCCCGTCTCTAGAACCCACATAAGAGACACTAGACAGACCCTCTCACTCTGGCACCCTGTAGGTAGCACTTACCAAGCTCCGATTTACATAACTGGCTGTTTATATGTTTGCCCCACCCCCATACCGGTAAGGGGTCTGAGTGGTACTACTTTTTGTATCTCTAGATCTATGCTGTCTGATATGACAGCTAACAGCCATCTGTGGCTCTGGGGACTTGAAATGTGGCTCATCTGATTTGAGATGCACTCTGAAGTGTCCAACATACACCAGCCTTGGAAGACTGGGTATGAAAACGAGGAATGTAAACAGATCTTATTAACAAGTTTTATATTGATTACATGAACTATGTTATGTAAATGAATTTCACCTGTTCCTTTTTACTTTTTAAAATACAGCTACTAGGAAGTCATAAATGGCACATGAAACAAGTTGGATTTCAGTTGGATGATGCAACCCCACATGTAGCCAGGCTGGTGCTTTGTGGCAGGTGCCCAGGGAAAGTTGAATGAATGAATGAGTGACCAGGTGATTGTGAACAGTAGGATCCCTTGTATCTAAGTCCTCTCTGGCTCCATGCCTGACTTTATCAGACTGTGCAGAGGCTGGTCTCTTGCATAACATCCCTGACACCCTCCCCTTTTTCCCTTCTTCTGCCCCAAGGGAGGGAGTGTGCTGTGGTAGCAAATGGCCATGGAGGGAAGCTGTTGTCCGTCAGGCCAGCCTCCCACTGAGCAGGGCCTCATGGAAAGCCCCACATATACCAGGAAAAAGATGTCCTTCAGGGTCTAGTGAGCATCCTCAGCCCCCTCCCGGCCTTGGCATGTGACCCCCTCAACCCTGCTGGCACTGTCTCTATGTTTATCCAAAGCCCACGGGAGGACAGGGCCACACTGTAGAGGGATGTGAGCCAGTCACTCAGAGGAAGAAAGCCAAGGGAGCTCAACCCCCCGGGCACAGTGCCCAGGCCCCACTCCCCACGGTACCCGCTTTGATGCCTCTCGAAAGGTTAACTTTGAAGCTGCCAGTCAGGCCTGAGTCAGGCAAGGCTTGAAAAACGAGCTCTGAGGCCTCTAGCTCACACCTCCTGTGAGGTGACCCCTGAGCAGATGGTCTGAATTGTCTGGGAACTGCCCTCTTTTCCAAAGATGTTGCAGAAACCTTACCCATTTGTAATCTTTGGGAAGAAATGTATTTTACTTAAGGTTTCCAATAACGGAATCTTATCCCTTTAGGCACAATGCTTACACATATTTTAGTGGTTTTATGTGGGAAATATTCAACAACAACATTTCTTCTTTCCTCTATGACAAATGGTGACCATTAGTTATAAGGTTGGACTATTGGGAGGTGACATCCTCAGGTGCTGTTGAGCATCAAGGACTGGCCCTTCATCACCGAAATGATTCCTGAGCTAAGCTGGAAGAGCCAAGCTTATCCTGGTAGATGTACAAATAGGTGTGAACCAGGCCTTGCCTCTGAGCTCTGAGTGGTCTTTGGCCCAGAGCTTCAGGGTGTGGACTGGTGAAGTCCGCAAACAAGCTCTTGAATAAATGGCAGTACTGCCCTTATAAGAACACATTGGTAGTATGCACAAGGACCCTCATCAAAAGCAACAATTTCCCTACAGATCACAAGTGACAATTACTTTACCTTCAAGATGGTTCCAAGGCCTGCTATTTCTCTGAATTTGGCACGATCTAAATTAATTCAACAAAGCAAACTCACCTAAGGGCTTCAGGAGAAAACAAAAACAAGTCATCCTTGATTGCTCCTGCCCCCACCACATACCCCTGCTTCCCCCCTACCCCACCTCCCAGGAACTCTCCCATCTCTGCCTACACCCCACCCCAGCCCCCTCTGGAGGGAGCCTCCAAATCTCTTGCCTCAGGAGGTCCCACCCACAGAGCTCAACAGACATGAAAATTCCCACCCAAACCCATCATTTAACACCAATGGTTTCGAAACATTTTAAGAAAGCATTCCCACAATTTTTCATTTAAAATTATTTGGTTGGTAAGTAACTTATTCAATTTAACGTTGGCTTTGAGAGCTCAGCAATCCTGCACACTCAAAAGATTGCTTAGGAAGGAAGCTAAACCACAATGTGTTTTCAAACGTACTGAAACTTGTCTGAAGGCTGAATTTAACGACGAATAGCATTTCAATGCCTTAAGTAAACTTTAATTAGTTTCTATTTTGCCGTTCTCTCTATATTTTAGAACCCATGGATTTTTTTTTTTTAATTTAATTTTTGAACTGGGTAATCTGTTCTGATTCAAGCTTCAAAAGGGACAAGGGGAGAAGTGTCCCTGGCCTCTGCCCCAGCCCCCACCTCCCGCAGAGGCAGCCAGCAGCTCTGGTGCGAGGGGGCGCCCTCCAGACATTTGATGCATATACATAAGCAAAAGCACAGCCATGTTCTTCTCCCTTTTTAATGAAAGAGTTGAACATTTGCATATTCTCTGCACCTTCTTTTATTTTTCACTTGGCAATCTTTCCGTATTAAGACATAAGGAGCTGTCATTCTTTCTTATGGCTGCAGAGCAATCTTTTTTGTTTGTGTTTATTGCTTTTCTTTTCCAGCTCAGAAGCAATTTTAGAGGCTCATGGAGAACCCATAGGGCCAGGCACCATCTACCTTCTCCCTCCTGGTACAGCATCCCCCTGCCCCTTCCCCTCATCCTCCCCAAAGCAGAATGCAGCCAGCTTCCCAGCATGCCTCTCAATCTGGTCACTCCCCTGCTGAAAATGCCTCAATGCCCAGCTGCAGCCATTGTCATCGCGTCCAAATTCCTGAACACAGACCCAGAAGACCACTGGTCTGGCCACCTCTGACTTCTGGCCATGGCTCACCTTCTTAGCTCCTCACCCAGCCTCCCTCCAGCCTCCCTCCAGCCTTCAAGGCAGGACTGCCCTGCTGTCACTCTCAGCCTACCATCTTCCCTCAGGGACACACCTTCTTGCCTTGTCCCTGAACTTTTGCTTGTGCAACACCCATTATGCTAGCCATCATATATGTCAGGGCTCTGTCCCCTGGCCTGCAGGCTCCATGAAGCAGGGTCTTGCCTGTCTGTTCCCCATCTGATGGTGCAAATGCCCATGAGAAAGGAGGGAAGGAAAGTGCCAGCTCTTCACCATCAAGTGTGAAATGGGAAACATGTAACTTGACCCCTGATCCCACACGTGCCCCTACCTCACAGGGCCTGGGCTGGGCTGCCCTCTCTGCCTGTTGGTCTGACTTTCCTCATCTGTGTCACCAGAGATGCTTTCCAAGGCACCTGGGGCAGGGCTCCTTTTCCCTCAGTTTCTCCACTTCCTTCCTCTTCAGCTCTCAGGTGGCAGGGAGTTGTTCCAGCATCTTCTGGTCACCTGCTCATTCCAGTGCCCCACATGTTCCCGGGACACAGTGTCTCTTCCCCTCCTAGCTTCTGTGGCTGCTTCTCACTCTTTGGAAGGGTTTCCATGGCAGGTGTTACTATTTCATAGCTTAAATTAAGTGTAACTTATTTACCATGATATTCACCTCTTTTAAGTGCACAGTTCAATATTTTTTAGTAAATGTATAGATCCCTCTACCCATTTATAGTCCCTCCTCATTCCCAGCCCCAGCCCTTGGCAACTGCCAGTCTGCTTCCTGTCTCTATACATTTGCCTGTTCTGGATATTTCACATAATTGGAATCGTGCAATATGTGCCCTTTGTGTCTGGCTTAATGGTTTTGAAGTGGATCTTTCTTTTCCTTTTTTTAAGATTTTATTTTTAGAGAGGGGAAGGGAGGGAGAAAGAAAGGGTGAGAAACATCAACATGGGGCCGCCTCTCACACGTCCCCAACCCGGGACCTGACCCACAACCCAGGCATGTGCCCTGACCGGGATCAAACCAGCCACCCTTTGGTTCGCAGGCCAGAACTCCATGCACGGAGGCACATCCGCCAGGGCAAGTTGCATCTTTCTTCTTATGGCTGAGTAAATAGTCCCCAGTATAGGACCAGATCACAATTTGTTTCTTCACTCATCAGTTGAGAGACATGTGGGTTGTTCCCACCTTTTGACTACAGTGATTATAGCAGCTAGGAACATTCATGTCTAAGTCTTTGTATCCACATATATTTTTATTTCCCTGGGGTAGGTACCTAGATGTGGAATTGCTAGAATATGTGACAAATAAATGTTTAACATTTTCAGAACCTATCAAGCTGTTTTTCAAAGTGGTTGCATTATTTTACACCTCCAGCAGCCACATCAGCTCCGCTCCACATCTACAGTTGTTTCTGGTTCCTTCTTTTTTCATTCTAACCATCCTTGTGCGTGTGATGTGGTATCTCACTGTGGTTTTATTTGCATTTCCCGAAAGACCAAGGATGCTGAGCTCCTTTTCATGTGCTTGTTGACCATTTGTATATCTTCTTTGGTGACACGTCAATTCTCATCATTTTAATTTAATATTTTAATTTACATTTAAGTTCTTAATTGGGTCATTTGCCTTCCTGTGATTGAATTCTAGGAGTTCTGTATGGGTTCAGCCCCTCATCAGACAGGCAATTTGCAAATGCGTTCTCCCAGTCTGTGGCTTGGCTTTTCATTTTCTTAATGGTGTCTTTTGAAGTTTTTAATTTTCCTGAAGTGGCCATCGATTCTTGTGACTTTCCATCTGTTGGCATATGCTGCATTTTCTGCTGGGCACAATGGCCTGGCTTTCCTGGGGCTCTTTTTTGCAGTGTCTTTCACACTCGGATAGCCCCTGATTTCAGTTGCTGTCTTCTCGTGCTGACTCTTATCCACAGTGAAGGGGCAGCACCAGGCAGAAACCCAGGCTCTGTCACCCACCAGCCCAAGACCAGTGGCAAGTGACGGCACCCCTCTACATTTCAGTCACCTCGCCTGTATTACAGGGTGTAATAGTACCCACCTCAGAAGGCCATGCAAAGGTAATACCTAAAACCGGGCCTGGTGCCTAATTAGCTCAGAACAAACGTCGACTAGAGTTGTGTGGTTCTTCCAAAGTTAGAGCAAATTTACCTCACTCTCGCTTCGGATCCTTACAGCAGCCTTCTGAGCTGGTGCTCCCTCACCCCATTTTAGGGGTGAAAACTGAGGTGCAGGAAATCTGAGTGACTTGCTTCAGGTCTCATAGCTCTTAAGGGGGTTTGCTGAGGCATCAGCTCAGGATGGGGGACTCCAGCTCAGCAGCTGCTCTCAGAAGCCAAAGTGAGATGTTCTGTGACCCAGCAGGCTCAGGCAGATGCTGTCCCTCCCCCACCCGGGGCCCCACGTCAACACTGCTTATTAAACCAACTTGTGTCAGACACTGGGCCACAGGGATGAGAGACTCATTGTTGCTGCCCCAAGCTGAGCCCTTTGCCTCTCAGGGAAGACGGAGCTGCTACAACATATTGTGACCTATGCAAGGCTGGAGGGGCTGGCTGTGTTTTGGGGAGCACTGAGCAGGGGATCAGACCCAGGCTGGGGTGCAAGGCAAGGGTGTGCTTCTCAGATGACCCTCCTAGGCAGATAGGCCCACAATGACTGGGGGCATCCTTGCTGTGTGGCCAGACTGTCCCACCCCTCCCATCCTGTGCTCCTGGGGCCTGTGTTTCCTTTATAACTTTATTTAGGGCATCTTCAAACATATATGTGGAGAGAGAAGAGTACAACCAATCCCCATGTATCCATCACCCACCTCCAACAATGACCATTACAGGCCATTCTCACCTATTCTCCCCTTCACCAAATCAATTCCAGGAGTCATTTTATTCCCGTGGCCTCATTTCCAAAATCCCACAGCACAAGTGTGGGGACACACGTGCACACAAAAGTTCCCCCAGAAAGAAGAGACCAACTTCCACTCAGTTGGTATTGCTGGGTTCCTAGTGAGAAAGGCCAGCCTTGAGCTTTTTCAACCATGTGTCCTTGGTCTAAGCCATTCCAACTCTCTGAGCCTCAGTTTCCTTATCTGTAAAATGGGACACCAATGCCTACCACTGGCAAGTTGGCCGTGGAGACTAACCAAGACTGCAGATTATCTGTCTGTGGGTACACAGGTATATAGCAAAAAACAAACAAAAAACCACAAAGGGAGGAGCAACTCCAACATCAGGATGGGAGGGAGGGAAGGAAAAGAACAGGTCTAGGGAGTGGTACACACAGACCTTCAAATACCTATAACAACAAATCACTTAAGGTAAAAATTCATGCAAATATAGAAAGTTGTTACAGTTGGGTGGTTGGTGAGTATGTAGATGGAGCTTTTCTCATGCTCTGTGCTTATTTTGAGATTCGGATTGGTTCATAAATCTAATCGCAGCAAATTAAAACAAAGCTTAAAGCAGTAACTCAGAACACGCCTATGCTTGGCATGTCGTAGGTGCTTCTCTCCATTACACCTTGCAGTGTAACAAAACATCCCAAACCTTAGTGGCTTAAAACAACCATTTTACACATTCTCCCAATTCTGTGGATTCCCAGGTGGTTCTTGGGTAACTCATGACACCAACTGGGGCTGCTGTCATCTGATGGGGACTTACCTGGGCTGGATGTCCAACCACGTGGCAGGGGGTGGTGCCGGGTGTTGATGCCTTTCAGCATGGCGGCTGGATTCTGAGAGGGAGCCCTCCTGAGAGCAAGTGTTCTCCGATGGAAGAAGCAGAGCCATCAGGGCTCAAGGCTGAGTTACCGCTGTTGTATTTTGTTGGTCACAAAGTCACAGGGCCACCCATTCAAGGAGGGGGAAATATGCCTGGCCTCTCAATGGGGAGAGGAACAAAGAAGTTGCAGCCGCCTTTCACCTACCACTGTGCCCAATAAATGATTGTCAAGTATGAAACTGAATTTCAGAGACTTGCCTCAAATAGGGAATTAACTGCTGGTGGGGCTTGGGGAGTTTTGAGTAGAGAGATCTGGTCCCTCTTAGCCCTGCTCCCCAACCCCATGACACCGTGTGGGTCCCCTCTGGGCCTGAATGCCTCCAAAGCCGCCTGTGACTGGGTTGTGCTTCCAGGGCTAGGGAGGTTGTGCCATGTTGATCCTCAAGATCCAAGGCTTCTCAGACCCACACAGCATCTGCTAGGAGGCCAGTGTGCAGGAACCCTTACTCTCCCCGAGTGAGGGTCCCTGAGCGCTTCTGTTCAAGACCACCCTCAGCTGATGATCTTCAGTCAGCACTTGAGCCCCACTGAGCTTCGGGACTGCCCTGGTGTCCTTCTGGCTCCTAACATGTCTGAGGGCAGCCACACCTGCTGGCCTGTGACCTTTGCTTTGCTGCTGCTGGCCCCTCTCCTGGTGTGGCATCATCCCTCTCATCTGGGCTGCCATTTCCTGGCAACTGAGAAGGGGCACAAATGAGCAAGGCCATGAAGATAGAACCAGCTTCCCTGTTTCTGGGCACAACAGCCTCACAGAGACACTCTCCCCTGCAGCTCGCTGGGGCGACTCCACTGCTTTGGCATTTTGACAAATAGGCTGTGGCACCTGCTTCATTATTTGGAATGTGCCTGGTCCCCTGATCCCTGGAAACGTTCTGAGGACTTACAGTTCTTCATTGGCTCATTCAAACCCCATTCATTCCGCAAGGACGTATGGAGTGCTTGCACCATGCAGGGCTCTGTGCCCCAGCGAGGGCACAGCCACCAGCAAAGCAGACCCAGCAGGGGCCTGCCCGTGAGTGCAGAGGTAGCCTGGCAGCAGTCACAGTGGACGCACCCTCAATGGTCTGCAGTATGCTGAGGGGAGGGGTGTTCCAGAATGGCAGAGACACTTGCTCAGAGCTATGAGTTCACTGGGCAAGGGTGTGGGGAAGGAAGGACATTTCAGGAGGAGGGAGCTGCCGGCCTACAACCCTAATCCCTTTCTGCCCTCCTGGGGCAGCTCTCAGAACCCAGAACCCGTACAGCAAGCATTTCTTCCTGATTAGCCACAGGCTTCCCCACTCCCCTTAAGGGCTTCCTCCAAGGCCACCTTCCCAAAGGATCTCTTCTTGTCCACCTTGTCTAAAATTTTAGCTCCCCACCCCTACCCTCTACAGCCTCCTACTGTTTTTATTCTTCCTCAACACTCAGACTCTAATATCCATGAGGGACAAGGTTTTTTGTTTATTTTTTTAAAGATTTTATTTATTTTTAGGAAGAGGAGAAGGGAAGGAGAAAGAGAGAGAGAGAAACATTAATCTGTGGTTATCTCGTACACCCCAAACTGGGGACCTGGCTTGCAACTCAGGCATGTGCCTGGCTGGAAATTGAACCAGTGACTCTGGTTTGCAGGCCAGCACTCAATTCACTGAGTCACACGAGCCAGGGCAGGGGCAAGGGGTTTTGATGGCTTATTCATTTGCCTGCCGTATTCTCAGCCCCAAGAACAGTGCCTGGCACATGGTAGGCACTCGGAGGACTCTGGAACTCTTATTGAATCATGCACAGGAAGTTACTCTCCAAACCGTTAATCCCTGAGGGGAGGGGAGGGGAGGGGAGGAGCAGGACTGTCTAATTACTTGGCTTCTACTTCCTCTGCGGACCACGGGGTCTTGGGCTGAGAAGGCAAGGCTTAGGGGGACAGCTATCAGGGGCCTGACTACACACACACACACACACCCAGGCCCACCTCTAGCCTGCCCTTTCCCAAAGCTTGCAGGCAGATGGGGGACCCCTGCTCCAGCTTAATCTCCTGAGTCTGTGGGGTTCAAGGCTGCCTCTCTCCTCTTCAGTCTCTGCAGCTGCTCCCAAATGGACGATGTAAGGTGAGCCACTGAGCTCAACTGTACTCCCAGAGCCCAGGAGGTCCCCACCTTCAGCTTCCCACTAACCCCTACCCCAAAACCAAGGCCAAATTTCTTAGGGGACTGGGCACCCTGGCTGGCAAGAAACACAATGCCCAAGTGGTCTCTCTCAAACAAAAACCTTCGTATTTTGGACAATTCCAAACACATAAAAATAGAACAGTATAATGAATCTCCAAGCACCCATCCCTAAACTTCAATAATTATCAACATTACTTCATTATTGTTTCATGTCTCTCCACCCCCCAACCTCATTCTACCACCTTTTTACTCTCCTGAAGTCTTTTAAAACAAACCTAATCTTCATACTAAATTCAGTCATAAATATTTCTTCACATCACTAAGGGCTTTAAAGACACAGTGATACCACTATCACATCTATTACAATTAGCAATAATTTTTATATTATTTAGTATCTGGACTGTATTTAATTTTCTGCTATTATTTCACAAATGTCTTTTCAAGGTTGGTTTGTCCAAATCAAGATTTGTACAGGTTTCACACAGTGCATTTGCTTGATTTGCCTCTTCAGTTTCTAGTCCCACCAGTGGACTCTGACTAGCTTTGAAGTTCTGCATGGTGGCTACTGATTAATGTCACCTGTAAGTTTTTACAAACCGCCCATGCCTGGGCCCAACCTGAACCAATTAGGTCAAGATCCTTGGGTGAGCTGGGCCTGGGTGTTAGCTTTATTCATCTTTATTTATTTCTGTGTTTAGTTCCCAGTGTTCCTAGCATACTGCCAGGGCTGGGAACCCCTAGGACATAGGCAAGGATTATCAATTGGCATGAGGTATTGTGCCTCCAATGGACAGGTGACAATGTCTGGAGCCATTTTAGGCCATCACAACTTGGGAAGCCAGGGTTGCTGCTCAACACCCTACAGTGCCCAGGACAGAATGGTCCAGTCCCAAATGCCAAGGTGCCAGACACTGAGAAATTCTGACAGGAAAGCACCAACCCCACTGTCTTCAAGGAGGGGAGGCCTGGGAGCAATGGTGGGAGAGCAAATTAAACGGGGTTCTTTCCATTCCTTATCTCAATCCCGTACCATCAACAAATGGAATTCTCCTGGGCCTAACTCTCATTAGTGGTCCATCGGCTCCCCAGCTCCCAGTCTCCTTCTCCAGCAGATTAGGGTTGCACCAATCCCCCCTGAGACTGGTGGCTCCTCTCCTTGCTTGGGGCTGAGCCCTGGAGTAGAGAGGATGGCACAGGTCAAAATGCACCCCTAATGGGCTGGGAGACCTGCGATGTTTCTGTGCCAAAAGTCCCACACCTGGGAAATGGACAGAATAACCGTCTGTCCCTCAGACAGCTGCCCTGAGCAGGTGGTGACATCAGGGCTCTTAGGTATCCTCTTCATTGGGCTACCCTGATTGACAGGAGAAGTAGATACTCAAAAGGGTCTGTAGAAATGAATGATCCCCATTTTTCTTCTCATGGAAAGCAAGGCCCAAAGACAGGTTCATCTCACAACCAGCACTGAGCATGCGGCCTGCTCAAGGCTTCCCAGAAAAGGCCTTTCACTACCCTCCAGAACAAGAATATGGGTGGCTGTGCTCACCATCAGGGGCTTCCCCACACCACAGCTGTCACCATTAGAGGAGATAAAAGGACACAGGATGGTTGGCAGCCAGCAGCCCCCCTTCTGGCCAAGGTTAGGGAGTAGTGATGGGTGGAAGGAACACCCTGCCCCCTTCTGTCCTTCTATTTGGAGAGGCCGTGATACATTTTCAGCCTCTCATTCGGGACTTGATATGATCAGGGGAACTGAGAGATGACAACATCTTTAGGAATGACTCAAGGGGAGAGCACACAACTCCAATGCTGGCTCTGCAACTCAGTTCTTTCTGGCACTCACCAAAGGGGTGTGCCTGTCATGCTCTGTGACTCGGTTTCCCCTTCTAACCCTCCAGAAGGCCACAAAACATGGGGTGTGGAAAACTGGGGCATGTTAGGATGGAGCTGGCACAACAGGCTTGTGACAATGACAGGAAGAACGTGACAGGGGATGGCTTTTGTTCCTTCTGGCAAAATGGGTATGTGCCTGCTGAGGCCATCTCATGGTGGGAGCCTCCTAAGAAACCCATGAGGATAAAAGGCCCTGCACCCACACCAAGGGAACTGAGGAATTACTCTCAACTGGGAGTTATCAAACCCTGAAATTCTCTCAGCCACCAAGGAGGCAACTCTTGACATCCTCTCTTGGGTCCCTCCACCCCACCCCCGGCTTCCTACCCACAGAAGTGGGGTGGGAGAGCATGTGCAGAGAGCCAGAGTGCCAAGACCTAACCACGGGGAAGCCTCCCTTTGATCAAGAGGGCCACCTGAAGCCCCACAGCTCCAGCGACAAGATGGGGGGGTGGGTCATTGCTTACGTGACACCAGGGCCGCGCGGGGGTGTGGGGCTGTGGATAGAGATGGGGGAGCCTCCCACTTTTTCCCTTACCTCTCCGCAGCCAGGCGTTGGGGGCCCACTCACCTGTATGGGGAAACATGGAACCTCTTTTCACCACCCAAGCTTGGGATGTGCGGCCACAGGGTGCTTGGCACCCAGAGCCGGGGAGAGGTGCAGAGTGGAGAACCTCCACTGGACCGCAGCCCAAACTTTCCTCGGGTTCCCTGGGAATCGGGCATGAGCAAACTGAGGCGGGCAGGGGGAGTCCTGGGAGGCAGGTGGCGCGCCCCAAGACTTTCCCCTGGGAGGCGGCGGGCAGGCCCGCTCCGCCCCCGTGCCTCCCCAGCTCTCGGCCGGTGCAATCCGGCGCCCGCGGGCTGGGCGGGGCTGCAGTCAGCACCGCCTCGAGGGGCCGGGAAGGGGCGGTTGGAGGCTGGCGCGCGCGCGCGGCGGCGGCGGCCCGGAGCGCTGGCCCGGGCAAAACGGCCCCTAGCGCACTGTAGGGGCCGGGCCATGACCCACGCTGCTCTCTCTTGCAGGCTAGTCGCCGCGGCCACCCGAGCCCGGCCACCGCCGCTACAAGCGCCCGGGCAGGCCCCGCGCGCCCCGGGCGCGGCTCCGCAGTGAGCCCACCAGGAAGCGGTGAGTGCCCTGCGTCCTGCGCGCCCCGGTGCCTAGTCCGCGCTGCCCTGCCCACCCCACCCCTCCCCTTCCAGAAGACGCTGCTCTTCCCGGGTGCCGCAGCTCCCTCACCCGCATCCACGCCTTTCAAGCTCTGACGGCTAGACGGGCGCGCTCGGGGAAGGGGAAGGGACCCCCGCTTCGGTAGGGGACTCTCTTGGGCCCGGGAGTTCCCCCAACTTCTCGCAGACTTTTCTGCAGAGAATCGGCTTAGGGGAAAGTTGGGCCCCTTCTGGCCGTGTTGCAACTTGCACCGAGCGGGTGGGGGTGTGTCCCTGCCCGTGGAACCTCTGGCCCCCACTCTTCACCTGACACCCTGCGCTGTCACGAGTTCCTTGGGAAGGGACCAGACCGTTATTCCTCAAAGCTGGAAAGGAGCCCGGCCGGGGTGGGGGCAGGAGGCCTCAAGAGGAACCATTTCCCCTCTATCGAGTATTTCAAAATATATTATTTATGAACTGCCTCACTTAGGGGCCCCCTTCGCTTCCAGAGCATCAAAGCAGGTTTGCAACCGCAAAGGGCGACCGGCGTGAACGCACGCGCGACTTCTGGCCCGCTGAGCTCAGCGGAACTGTGGCGAGGCACGCTTTACATAGGGGGACCGACAGCACTGCTAGGCTGGGCCGGGCCTGGGGTAATGGGGATTTCTCTCAGACTGCCGCTGGTGGGCTGTCAGCCCCGAATCATAGAAGAAGAGGGAGAAAGAGGAGTTGAAAGTCAGCCGCGGGAAGGCACTTAAGAGATAGCAACCTTTGTGGACCAAATACCCATCTTACAGGTGAGGAGACTGAGGCTCAGAGGGGCACACCTGAATTGGCATGCTCTGCTGTTTCCTGCCCAGCTCCCAAGAAGGCTTGGGAACCCCCGTTTGGGGCTGGATTAACTCTAACCAACTGACCTACCATTGACTGGGTGGGTCAGTTTGTTAGAGCACCATCCCCATATGCTGAAGTTGTGGGTTCAGTCCCCAATCAGGGCACATACAAGAAGCAATCAATGAATACATAAATAAGTGGACTAACAAATTGATGTTTCTCTATCCCACCCCCTCAACCCTTTCCTCTCTCTAAAATCGATATATAAAAAAAATTTTTTTTTAAAGCTCCTAACCCTGGCTGGTGCGGCTCAGCGGATTGGTGCTGGCCTGGGAAACCCAAGGGTCGCTGGTTCAATTCCCAGGCAGGGTACATAACCAGGTTGCAAGCCAGGTCTCCAGCCAGGTCCCCAGCTTGAGACAGGTGAAAGGCAACCATACATTGATGTTCCTCTCCCTTTCTTCCTCCCTCCTTGCCCTTCTCTCTAAAAATAATGAATAAAATCTTTTTTATTTAAAAATAATAAATAAAATAAATAAAAAGAAAGTTCCTCCTTACCCATCTAGGCCACACCCACTATGGGCTCTGTGTCCCTACCCCTGGGTACATCTTCCTTGGGCGGGGAGGGAGGCAGTATATTTATGGAAAGGCATAATCCCTCTGTCAGCTCCAAGAGGCTGAAAGCCCTGATGCCTCATCTCCTCTCCCTGGAAGCCCTTCTCTTGCTGATGGGGTCCCTGAGCCCCAGGTTTAGATCACCTCTGGAGATTTAAAATGAGAACTTTCCCAAGTAGACAAGAGAGCAGTGATATTTAATGTGCATTGAGCACTTGTCCTGTGCGAGACCCTGCACTAAGAACTAAGAGCTAGTGCCTGTCTCCTGCATTTTCTCTTTTCATCTTCTGACCAAATACCCGTATATCCCCATTTTATAGATGAGCACACAGAGACTTGTAAAGGTAAAATGACCTAAGGTCACAGGATGGGTAAGTGGCAAGGCCAGTTGAATCCCTAGCTTTCACAGTGAGTTGCTCTTGAATATAGCAGATGCTAGGCCAGACCTCTGAGGCCACCAAGTGTAACCTCTCCCAATTAAAAGATTAAGATTAAATATATTTATTTATTTATTTATTTATATAGTAATATGTACACATCAGAAGTGTATAACCAGATCAAGAAACAGAATTTTTCCAGGAACCCAGCTTGCCCCGCCCAGCCCCCTCTCCCTTTGGAGCCAGTGGGTAGTTCTCTGTCTCCTATAGTCAGTGCCACGGGGTCGTAGTTTTTATTTGATTCAAAGACCATATTAGTTTACTTTAATCTTTGCACAGAAAACCTGCAGGGGGTGAGCTGGCAAGCACTCACTGCTCTGAGCTGTAGTTTGTGACTTCTGTCTTCAGGGCTGCTGTAAAAACAATTACATGCTTTTCATTTAACCCCATGGTTAATTAACCATTAAACTGACTTCTAATAGCCTATTCCTGATTTTTAAATGAGCATTTCTATTGATCTATATCATTGAAAGACACACACATCATTAGCATTGAGCTTGACCACACGGAAGCCCACAGGGGGACTGAGTGACAAGTATTTCGCTCAAAGTTACTTGGTCAAGTAGTGGGAGGCCAAGGCTGGACCTCAGGTGCCCAAGACCCTGCCTTGTGATGGAGAAGCAGCTGGGTATTTCAGTAGACGCCCTGCCCCTACCCCCATCTCGATCCTTTTTCACTTCCTGTTGGTGAGTCCTTACGGGCCACCTGCCTGAGAGGAGCTCACAGCTTCCTAGAGGTCCATGGGCTAAGGCCAGGTCCATGGGCTAAAGCCCATGTTTGCACTTTGTGTACCAGGATAGAAGGCATGTTAATGCTTGTAGCATCTGTTCCCAGCACAGTTCCTTTGGCTGGAATTGCAAAAATTCTAATCCTGTGGCAAAAAGGAGGAAAAATGCCTTATCAAAAGAAGGAAGAACACTGAGATTTGCCATGTGCCTGCTTAGGAGCCCAGCATGGCCAGCCCGTTAGTACCTTCTTCCCCGGGCTTGCCCAGATTCTCCTGGTAGGGAGTGGAACCGGTTTTCATCTTGTCTAGTGGGTCCACCCACCTGGGCAAACAGTCACATTCCTCAGCTGTGATTCTTCACCCCTGCCCTCAGTCCTCAAGTGAGGTCTTTGTTAAGGACCGAAGGTGAGGCAACATGATGAGTCATGGCCTCCAAAGGGTTATTCGGATTTCATCTGGGAGGTGGCTGTACAGAGACCCAGATCAGACCTCTAGCCTGACCCTACCTTTCACTCACTTTCCCTGTCTTTCCCTTCATGGCCTCATCTGGGAAACCCAGGTATTAGAAATAAGGCAACCATGGCCCTGGCTGGGTAGCTGAGTTGGCTAAAGTGTTATCCTGATATGCTAACTTTACCACTTCAACCCCTGGTCAGGGCACATACAAGAATCAACTCATAAGTGAACAAATAAGTTGAAACAATTAAAAAAGTAAAAAATGCCCTGGCTGTTGGCACAGTGGATAAGGCACCAGCCTGCGAACCCAAAGGTTGCTGGTTCAATTCCCAGCCAGGGCAACATAACCAGGTTGCAAGCCAGGTCTCCAGCCAGGTCCATAGCTGGAAGCAGGTGAAAGGCAACCATACATTGATGTCTCTCTTCCTCTCTGCCTCTCTCCCTACCACTCTCTCTAAAAATAATAAACTTTAAAAAATTAAAGTGAAAAGAAAAGAAATAAGACAACTCCTGTGTAGGATTGCCAGATTTAGCAAATAAAGAACCCAAGATGCACAGTTAAGTTTGGATTGCAGATAAATGATGACTAATTTCCAGTATGGGAATGCCCCGTGCTGCTACTGGGCATCCTATATTCTACCTGGCAACCTTCTATACCCACTTCCTGGTCTAGATTTGTGATTCGCTCCAGGAAGGTTTATCTCACACTCCAGAGACCAACATTCATGAGCCACGAAAGTAGTAACTGAAGGGAATCAGCAGACCTTGCGCCAGAATTAGATGAGCAGGGGCCCTCCAGCCAGTGAGTGATTCTTGTGCCTCCTATAGACAAGTGCTTCCCCTTAATTACTTTTTGCTCTGTGCGAAGAACACACTCGTTTACTTTTCTCTTTGCACTGAAAACCTGCAGGCCGTGAGCTGGCAAGCACTTAGTGCTGTGGGCTGGTAGTTTATGGCTTCCATCTTCAAAGCTGCTGGGAAAACATAGCTCCCAACTTGGCGAGTGTGTTGGAGATGCTCATGGTTTTCAGGAGGGCTGTGCAGGGTACGAAGTGGCCAATAACCGTCCATCTCATCACCGCTGCCACTCGGAGGACGGGTGGACCCTACAGGAGGAAGTGAGTCTTTATCATTGTCCCTCTCTGTCACTGGAGAGGATCCTGTCATGACCATTTGTCCAGTAGAGAGGTTTTCATCCCTGGGTGCAAGAAAGAACCTGTTCTACCTCAAGCTATTGTGCAAATAATTAATGTTTTGAAGAGAACATAAACAGAACCTGATTCAGTATGAAAGGGAGGTTTTTCACACTCCTGCAAATGTGTGAAGAGAAAGAACATTTATACCTAAACTAGCAGTTCTCATGGACCTGACTGAACTGATACCATCTTGCCTAGCTAAAGAGCCCCCTCCCATTACATCTTTATTTTCTAATCACAAAACTGCACATCTTTTTCACAAATTCAAATAGTGAAGTGTGTCAAGTGGAACGTTACAGCCCTGAAGTGTGCAGTGGGGACCTCCCAGAGCTGCAGCTTCTGAGCGCTTGGGTGTAGGAGCGGCATTCCCTCCTCTGTATCATGCGGATCGCAACGATGTTTCCTAGGGTGTTGTTAGGGCTCAGTGGAATCACTCCTATCGCGAACTCGGCCCCAGATTGGGCCTCTAGAAAGCATTGGCTTGGTATCTGTCCGCTGTTACTGTCATTGTGTCGATGAAGTTTAAGGTACTGTCATTGTATCGAAGAAGTTTAAGGGAGGAGTAGCTCCGCTGCCCGCAGTTAGGTACCTGCCTAGCTTCCATTCAGGCAGATGTAAGATCAAGCTGTAACCTCTCCTTTCCAAGCATCACAGCCCATTTATGGGGTGGAGGTGGGGCTCCCCCATAAAAGCATCTGCAGCCTCTGCTGGAGGCTGGCCCTCCATCTGGCTGCCCTGATCACAGAGGGAGTGGAGGGGATGGGGCCACCCACACTCCCCAGTAAATCACCCCTGGGAGCCCTTCCTCCAGCTACAACAGGCCACCCCAAGGATCAGAGTAGGGGTTCCACTGCCCCAGTGCCTCTGGCAGTCCTCGTACAGTACCCTCACAGGAGTATTCTACAGTGATAGTACCACAGTGACAGCGGTGATGGCAACAATGACAAGGGTGACTGTTTCAGGCCCAGCCCAGAGGCTGGGGACAGGATGCCCGTTCTACAGGTGAGAAGACTGAGCCTGGGTGCAGCAACTCAGACTCTGTGAGGGGAATGACTTGCCTGAGGTCATGTAGCTCCTGCAGAGTACTTCCTCAAAGCAGGGACCCTCTCGCAGAACACAGTGCAGTGATGAAAATCAGAAAACGGAATGCATTGGCCCTGCTTTCCTTTGGCCATTTTATTACTTTCAGACACACAAGTGTGTAATGAACTCCCATTTCCCAGTTTCCACGACAGACAGCATCCCCTGCCCTTGTTGCGTGTCTGCCCTGCACCATTTGTTTTTCTAGAGCATTTTACAGCTAAGTCCTGACATTGATTCATCTATACAGATTTCAAAATAAATCATTGTTCAAACCCTGGGGTAGGATGTGTCATAAAAACTCTTAAGTGGGTTGTGACCAACACTTAGAAAACAAAATAGACTATATAATGAGAGTGCGCTATGTAGATGGCATGCAATTGGCTGTGCTGTGTCTTCCTTATGGCGGCTATCAGGGTTCCTGTGTTTCTTTTTTGAGGATTCAACCTTGGCTGCAGGACCCTGGGGATAAGGAGACCCCACCTAGGGATGGCTGGGGAGAGAGACAGAAGTAAGGTCTGTGCTACCGTTCACCCAAAAGCTCTGTGTTTAGAAGTATGGGCTCTAGACTCCAAGTTAACTATCCTCTCTGTGCCTCAGTTTTCTCATCTGTAAAGTGGGGATAGAAATGGTCCCAAACTCATGGGGCTGTTGTGAGGATTAACTGACCATGAATCTCTGTCAAGGGGCTCTGCCTGGCACTGGGCACACAGCAGATGCTCAAGAAAGGTGCCTGTTGTTCTCCCAGGCCTGGCTTTGGGCCGTCTCTTCCTTCAGCCCTAGCCCATCTTTTCCTCTGAGGACACCCTGTCCTTAACATCTCATCCTGCGCATTAGAATTTCTCGTAGAGCTTTTAAAAGTCCCAATGGCAGGCCATACCTTAGGCCAATTACCCCAGAGTCTCTGGGATGGGAGTGGGGTATAGGTTTAAAAGCACCCAGATGATACCACGTGCCGCTGTGCCGGAAAGATGTGGTGCTTAGTACTTAACTGGCAACAGGCATCCCCTGGGGCTTGTCGAAATGCATCTCCTGGGAGCTTCAGGTGGGGTGTGGATGGGGCCTGAGCGCCTGCATTGCTCACAGGCTCCCCGTGATGCCCATGCTGCTGGTCCAGGACCACACTCTGAGGAGCAAGACCCTGGAGAAAAAGCCCCACTGGAGTCTGATACCGCCCTTCCCTCCACCGCTGTCCTAAATAATAGCAGCGGCCACTTGCTGAACTTCTGCTCTGTGCCCAACACAGAGCAAAGTCCTTTTACAGCCACCACCCTCAACATTCTGTCCTCACTGCTACGTGATGAGGCTGTAAATGCATCATCCTCATTTTAAAAATGAGGAAAGCGAAGGCTAGAATGGTGAGGAACCCACCTGGGGTCACTGGCTGAGCCAGGCTCTGGTCCCAGCCCGGAGGGCTACCTCTCCAGGGCCTGCTCCAACGTGGGAAACGTTTCCTTTCACACAACAGCTGTCTGGAGTCTCTCTGTCCTCATCCTCAGTCTCTCCCAACGCAGGTCCTGGTGCATGTTTCCAGGCCACCTCCTACCTGCCCCACAAGTCCAACCCGGCCAAAATTAAAGCCTTTCTCCTAGTCCCTCCTCCAAACAGGCCCCTCCTGGGGTCCCACTATCTCCTAAGCCTGTGAATCACCCAGAGTCACGGCTGCCTCTCCTGGCCGCTGCCCTGCTGTCTTCGAAGTTCAGGCTCCACAATTTCTGGCCCAGAGCAGAGCTTCTCTGACCTTGACAAGCACATGGATCCCAGGGGGGCTTGTTAAAATACTGGTTCTGGCTCAGTGTGTCTGGGTGGGCCTGAGATACTGCATTGCTAACAAGCTCCCAGGGTGCTGAGGTCCAGCAGCACCACCCACGGAGGGACAGTCCGGGGCCCCTGGTGCTTCCTGGCTGGCCCCTGGCCCACGCAGCCTGCTAGAATGCAGGTTTGCTGATTGGTTCCCTCAAAGTAACCTCTAAACCTTGCAACCAGCCCCCAAAGCCTCGAAGTCCGGCTCATCTTTGCCTCTCCTTCTCCTATGCCCACCCCAGCCTCCCACCTCTGGCTCCTACTGTGGGCCATGCCCTTCTTGTCCTCTGTACCTTTGCACATTCTATTCCTGGGGCCCGAGAGGCTATTCCCTGCTTGGCCCACCCCTACCTATCTTTTTAAGATGTATTTATTTCTTTTAGAGAGGGATAGAAACATCAATGTATGGTTGCCTCTTGCATGCCCCCAACTAGGGGCTTGGCCCACAACCTAGGCTTGTGCCCTGACTGGGAATCAAAGTGGCCACCCTTTGGCTTTCAGGCCGGCACTCAATCCACTGAGGCACACCAGTCAGGGCTAAGGTTTTTTAAAAAAGCAATTTGTCTATTGATTTGAGAGAGAGAAGAAGGGGGAGAGAGAAACATGGATTTATTGTTCCACTTATTTATGCATTCATTGATTGATTCTTGTATGTGCCCTGACTGGGGATCAAACCCACAACCTTGGCATTGGTGTACCGGTACAACACTCAAACCAACTGAGCTACCCAGCCAGGGCCCTCCTGCCTACCTTTAGCCACAAGTTCCTCAGGCCTCCCAGGCTGGAGCAAGAATCCTCCTCTGTACCTCCGGCCCCACTCTGCTTCCTTTGGGCTTACCACGCCTCTGTCAGGGCCAGTTGGTGTGTCTGTCTGCCCTGCTGGTCTAAACAGCCTAGACAGGGGTGGTGCCCTATTTGGACTTATAGCTGCTTGTGTGGGGCCCTCTTTCACTTCAGATACCAGGAAAGGGAATGGGGAAGGGGGATGGTGCTGGGAGGTTTGGAGGTCTGACAGCAGGGAATGAGGAGGATGGAAGGAAGGGTGGGGACCTTCCAAGAATGGCTGGCAAAGCCAGAGTTGCATGTCAGGGGCACCTGCCTGGGTCCCAGCCCACAGGCAGGAAAAGCAGACCATGGATTTCAGAGCAAAGGGCAGGGGCTCTCACTGGGCCACATCCCGGTGTCAGAGATCTGAGGGTCGCTTCTCATGGCCACCCTCCACCCTACTCCCCTCATCAGCCTGGCACTCAGGGGACACCCTGCTCATGGAGGTGTGAGCTCCCCTCCATCAGCCTTTCAGAGACTCAGGGAGCTCTCCAAAGTGGAAACAAGAGCCTGGAAGGCCCTTGTGTGTAGTGGGTCCTATGTTCAAATCACAGCTTCCCTCTCATAGTAAGCTTGGTGACACCGCCTCTCTGAGCTCTGATTTCCACATCTATAAAAAGGGAACAGTCACAGCACCTCACAGGGTTGCTGCTGAGGATTGAGTGTCAGGAGCACACAGGTGCTTGAGCACCAGCAGCTGCCGCATCTATTCAGTGATTCCTCAGACACTAAGGATGCGTCACATTGCAGGAAGAGCATGGGAACACTGCTTGGGGCATTTTTAATGCTCATGAACTGGGGACCACACACTCATTCTAGCTTCATCTGTTCAATTTCCAAAGGCTCTACATTTGAAAGGAAGGGCACTTGCCCGGGCTGATGTGGCTCATAGGGTTGGGTGTTGTACCACAAAGCAGTAAGATTACCAGTTCGATTCCCCCTTAGGACACCTTCCTGGGTTGTGGGCTCCGTCTCCCTTTGGGGTGTACCCAGAGGCAACCAATCGATGTTTCTCTTTCTCTCTCACATCTATGTTTCTCTTCCTCTCTCCCTTCCTTCCCCTCTCTCTAAAAATAAATAAATAGTAATTTACAAAAGAGGGAGGGAGGGGCACCCAAGCCTGGCTGAGGGTCCTCACCTCATAAAGTCAGCCACCGTCTGTGGTCCCGCAAAGGAAAAGCCAGGTGGTGTGGGTTCTGCGCCGTCAGTCCCTGGCCACGCCCTCACCGTCAACTTGACCCCAGACCGCAGTATATTTAGCTTTGAGGCGCCTGAAAGTTTTTTCCGCCAGCACGGACTCAGCTTTGAGCAAATTCAGCCCAGATGTAGTCAGCAGGCTCCACGACCTGAAGGCCCGGCTTTCTCTCCCCGCTACTTCCTGTTGTGCACCCATCAGGGCCCAGGGGTGGGGGCCAGGCCACATGTGGCCAATACAAACAAGCCTCTGCTCTCTCCGCAGGCCCGCCCGCCCCGGCGCCGCCATGGGGCTGAAACTGTCCTGTCTGAAAGGTAAGGTGGGCAGCTCTCCTTCACCAGCTCTGCTGGGGGTGGGGGTGGGCGTGAGGAGACCCAGGAATGAGGCAGGAGAGGTCAACCCTGAGCCCCTAGTGCTGTGGCCTTGGGGAGGGAGTGGCCCCGCCCACTTGAGGCGGTGTTTGTGCACAGTAGGTGCCCTAGAAGTGCTTGCTCTTCTCTGACTGCCCCTCCGGGCCTCTCCTCTCATTGGCAGCTGAATGACGTGGGAAAGTCACAGTGCCTCTTGGGGCTCAGTTTCCCCCTCAGGGAGACTAATCACAGACGGTAGAGAGGAAGGGAGTAAGAGGCCCTAGACGGAGGTACCAGGCACGCACAGGGTGCCTGCTCGCCACCCCACCGGCCTGTTATCACCCAGATAACAGTTCGGCCTGCCACAGGCTGGGGAAGGCAAACCCCGAGAGGGGAAAGGACGGCAGGGAGAACGTTCTAGAAGAACACACAATCACCGAGAGGAGTGGTAGGTGTTGGCAGAGGCAGCCCAGACCTCTGTCCTTGTGCTCTAGACTGTTCCATTCAGCGTCTGGATGGCCTGGGGGCACCAGACCAAGATGGTCCACTTGGAGATCTCCCCTCGAAGCCCACTCATTACTCTGTGACGATGCTCCCACCCCACATCTCCTGAGCTGGGAATCTGGGTGTCTCCCTGGATGGCCCCCTGCCACACTCCGCATACTCACCAGCCCTGACTCCTGGAAATCTGGAACCAGGCCCTGGCTGCATCCCTCCGCCACAGGAAGTCAGGATGAAGGTTTCATTCCTTCAGGCCCTAAGGCTGGGGTGGGTGACCTCCAGGAGAACATCTGGTCGAGCCAGCTCGGTGGGGGGTGGGGCAGCTTGATGGGCAGCTCTTCCCAGACTGCATGCAAGTAGGGAGCATTGGTTCCCCTGGAGAACACCAGGGTGTTGTGAGCGAAGTCCCTCCAGGGCCTGGTGCCTGTGGTGTTCCAGGCTGAGCCTGGGCACAGCTGGGGTAGGTTCTCGCTGAGTGAGTGGAGGTGGGAGTCCAGGGGTTGGCCCAGAGATCCAACTGTAGAGCTTCAGGATCCTTCTTCTTCGGCTTTGCTGCAGGTCTCCCGTTGCCCGGCAAAGAGTAGGTGGGCAGGACAAGCTTTTTGTTTTGGTTTTTATTGTTGTAAAAAAACATTACATGAAATTTACCATTTTAACTGTCTTCAAGTGTCCAGTTCAGTGGCATTAAGTACATTCACAATGTTGTACAAACGCCTGCACCATCATGTCCAGAAGTTTTCCATCTTCCCAGACTAAAACTGCCCCCATTGACCACTGACTCACCATCCCCCTTCCCCAACCCCTGGTACCTACCATCCTTCATCTGTCTCTATGGATGTGGCTGCCCTGGGGACCTCACATGAGCGGCATCATACAGTATTTGTACTTTCCTGACAATTAATTCACTGAGCATAACGTCCTCAAGGTCCATCCATGTTGTAGCATGTGTCACAGTTTCCTTTTTAAGGCTGAATAACATTCTGTTGTGTATGTGGACCACAGTTGGTATATCCATTCACCCCTGGAGGGACACTAGACTGCTCCCACTTCAGCTGTTGTGCCAGGATATCTAAGCCTCTGAACGGGCTTCTGGGGCCCCTTATCTTCCAGCCTAAGGTAGTCTGGGAATTTAACCCGGGGAGCGACCCAAGACTTGCACTGCTGAGAGTCCCCAACGCCCCACCTCTCCTTCCCCTCACCCCACCTGGGATTGAAAGCCTGAGCTGCAGGCTGAGTGCTCCTGGGGCAGGGAGCTGCTAAAAGGGCCTCCTTCCCAGCCGGGCCCTGGGGGAGCTACATGCCAGAAAGGGAGCCTGCAGGACCATCAGGTTTGCTCATACATTTTTCATGGCGAGCCAGCTGGGGCCCACCTACCGGCCCTGGGCTGCCAGCACCCTGCCATCCCCAGCCCTGCCCCCAGCCTTGGCCAACACAGGCTTGGGTGTGCCTGGGGGAGGGCAGGGCACGGAGTCCTTCTCCCTGTGCCAACCCAGGACATCCCGGGCCCACTAGCCCTGATGCCCCAGCACCCTCTGCAGAGCCTTATTTTCACTTTTCCCATGAGGACTATGTCACATCCAAGGAAACCGCAGCGCGCTGGACACCCCCCAGCCCTGCAGCCCTGTACCCTCACAGTTGTCCCTGTGTCTTACCTTGCCCGGCTGCTGGCAGGTACGGTTTTACCTGGTTAAGGCACTGGCACATGCAGTTCCATGCACTGTCTTTTTTGTTTTAAATGTATTTAATATTTTGGTGCTGGTGCTGTGTTTTTTGAGGTGGTATCATTTTCACAGTTCTTTAACGCTTGTATCAAGTTCTGCCAAGAGTTGGTCTTCAGCCCTGGCTGGTGTGGCTCAGTAATTGAGCATCAGCCTGCAAACCAAAGGGTCGCCAGTTTGATTCCCAGTCAGGGCACATGCCTGGGTTGTGGGCCAGGTCTCCAGTTGGGGGTGCGTGAGAGGCAACCACACATTGATGTTTCTTTCTCCCTCTCTCTCTCCCTTCCCCTCTCTCTAAAAATAAATAAATAAAATCTTTAAACAAGGATTTTTTTTAAGAAAAAGGAGTTGGTCTTTGGGTTGACCCATGGACATGAACAATGGTGTGGGGATTGCCTGGCAGAGTAGGGGTGCTGGGTGCAGGAGGCAAAGGGGATAAAATTGGGACAACTGTAATAGCATAATCAATAAAATATAATTTTAAAAATTCCTTTAGAAAATGGACCTTTGAAATGTGCTATTTACAAAGTATTTTGTCACTTTCACTGTAGTAAAATAGCTTCCATCAGGTAACAAGTTTAACTGGATATATTTTCTTAGCTCAGGCTTCATTTCTTATTTGAGAGGGTTGCACAGTAATTTTTATCATGTGTCATTAGAAATAAAATTTGCTAGAACAACAACAAAAAAGAGTTGGTCTTTGGTTCGTTTCCAGCTTGTTGCTTTTGTAGATAATGCCATTTTGAACATCTGTGCTTTTTTTATCTTTTTAATTATTATCTCCTTGGGATAAGTTTCAACAATCAGAATCCAGGTCAAATAATTAGGATAAATGGTGAATTCTTTTTTTGTTGTTAATTTTTAAAAAATATTTTATTTATTATTTTTAGAGAGAGGGGAAGGGAGAGAGGCAGAGCGGGAGTGGGACATCAATGTATGGTTGCCTTTCACCTGCCTTCAGCCACAGACCTGACTGGAGATCTGGCTTGCAACCTGGTTATGTGTCCTGGCTGGGAATTGAACCAGTGATCTTTGGATTTGCATACTGGTACCTTATCTACTGTGTTACCAGCCAGGGCCTCTAAATGGTGAATCCTTATTGGGGGGTTAGCCTTGGCAAGGCCCTGTTCTCTGCATTCTATAGGATGACACATTCATTCTTCCTCCCAACATGAAGTGGGTATTATTGTGATTCTCAGTTTCCAGACAAGGAAACAGGCACAGAGAGGCAGGGCCCACATGGGATTTGAACCCAGGCAGATTGGTCCCAGAAGCCTGGCTTCATCAGGAGAAAACATTTTAGTTTGACTTATTTAACATTATATTTTATTTATTTTTACTGAGAGGGTAAGCGGGGAGGAAGGGAGGGAGAGAAATATTAATGTGAGGGAGAAACATTAATCAGTTGCCTCTCACATGCGCCCAGACTGGGGACTGAAATTGCAAGCCAGGCATGTGCCCTGACCAGGAATTGAACTGGTGACCTTTAGCTTTGCGGGATGATGCCCAGGCAACAGCCACACCGTTAGGGCTTTAACTTGACTTTTACAGTAGCCACTGTAGCCAGAAACTGTCCACACGAGTTGTCTTCACATTAACCCTACATAATGGTGCCTTAGTGTTCTAGGGTTGCCGTAACACATGGCTATAAACTGAAGGTGGGGGTGTGGCTTAAAACAACAGAAATTTATTCACTTCCAGTTTTGGAGGATAGACATTCTAAATCCAAGTCTCACAGGGAGTTGCTCCTTCTGAAAGCCATTGAGGAGGATCTTTCCTGCCTCTTCTGGCTCCTGGGAGCCCTAGGCATCCCTTGGCTTATGGCCACATCACCCCAATCTCTGCCTTTGTCTTCATGTGACCTTCTCCTGTGTGTATCTGTGTCCTTCCTCTTATAAAAACAGCAGTCTTTAGACTTAGAACCAGCATTAAATCCAAAATGATCTCATCACAAGATCCTTAACTAATTATATCTGCAAAGGCCTTATTTCCAAATAAGGTCACATTCTAAGGTTCTGGATGGACTTGAATTTTCAACTTGAGGGGAACTGTCTTCAACCCACTGCAAATCACTTTACCTCTGAGCTTCCTGCATGTGGGACAGGAATGGGCTTCTCCTGATTGGCAGTAAAGACTCAGCCAAGGTGGGAGATGATGAGAGAGTGACATTAGAGAGAGGAATGTGACAAAGGAGAGTGGGCACCGTAAGTGGGGGCCTGACCGTGACAGCTGTGATGTGTTGAAACATCCTGCTGTCCGAGAGCACCTCCCTCATGCTAAGCAGGCATTGCCATGAGCCTGGCACTGCTCTCTGAGCATGTGCTCCCATTTTCATCCTCACTACAGCTGGACTACAGACAGGGAGAGACTGAGGCACAGGGGAGCTCAAGGTCACATGGCCTATTAAGGTCACATTTCCCTTTGGAAGCACATTCTCTACCGGTCAGCAGTAGGTAGCACTGCCTGGGACACAGCATGGTGGGGCTGTGTGGTTTTCAGTGGGATCCTCAGACTCACACCCTGAACATCACCTGGGAATTAGTCAGGCAGACCAAAGCCCTGGGGGTTATTAACAAACCCTAGGGAGATTCTGATGCCTGGTCAAGTTTGAGAACCACTGGTGAAGTGGCTCAAGGATCATAGAGATCTGAATCCGAATCCCGTTCTGCCCCTGACTAACTGCAACCTTGTGCAACTCACATGCCCAAGCCTCAGTTTCTCCATCTGTAAAATGGAGCGATGAAGGGAACATCTCCAGGGCCAGGTTTCAAGAAATACCTGAGATGAACACTAAAGCCGATGGCCAATGAACAGGACTTCCTGTCCACCCTGGCCATGGGCACCTTCCCTCTCCGGCAACAGCTCCGGGTGGGTGGAGACCGCCACAAGGGAAAGCTAAACTGGAGGTGGGAGTTGCCCACGGAGGCCTCCTTGGGGGCTGGTGTGGCCTCTGGGGCTCCCTCGGGGGTGCCAGCTGCAGCCCCAGCCAACTGGTATCACCATGAAGACAGGCTCCTGAGACAGGGCTGGTCCCAGCTGACTAGTCTTCTGGGAAAGGGCCAGGAGATGAGATTTTGTCCTGGGTTGGTGGCTGGTTAGTTTGTTTAATAGACTTTATTTTTTATAACAGTTTCAGATTTATAGAAAAAATGCAAAAGTAGTAAGTACACTGTTGCCTTGTAGTTAACATGTGCATCAGTACAGTATATTCATTACAATCACTGAATTGATACAAGTTCATTATTGACAAGCCTGTACTCTATTCACATTTCCTTAGTTTTGACCCGTGTCCTTGTTCTATCCCAGGGTCCCACCTTCTGTTTTGTCATCATGTCTGTCTTCTTAGGCGCCTCTGGGCTGTGACAGTTTCTCAGAAGCTCCTAGTCTTTGTGACATTTTTTTTGCATCTCTGTGACAACCATTTTGAGGACAACTAGTTGAGTGTTTGTGCGATGCCCCACTGTTGGGGCGTAGCTAATGTTGGTGGGTTCCTACAGTCTCTCTTGCCAAGTATGTAATGGTGGGGATGGCCGCCTGGGCACTAGAACCCCTGGCTGGCCAGGCACATCTCCTGGCTCCCTTTCTAGGGACTCAGAGCTTCTCTTCCTCTCAGCCTGTGACCCAGGTGGGGGTCGGTTGGAGGTTGGCAGTTACAATCTCCATTTTTTCTAATTGATGTCAGAGGTTCAAGACTTGTCCTGGGTCATAGCAAAACTGAGAGTCACACCATCCATATTGCCTCATTCTAGTGCGAACACTTGGTTCCAGCTGTCTTACATCTATGGTCCAGAGTCGGTCAATATTGTTCATAGCACAAACGTTGATTGCGTTCCTACTGGGCACACCAGTTCAGGGCCAGGTTCAGGACTCCAGGAATGAGCAGGGTAGCCGTGGTTTCTGACCCCATGAAATGGGGTGGGGGAGAGGGAGGATGAGTGATAAACCTTACTGAGAACTGTCGCCTGTGTAGTAACTGCTGCACACTAGGATGGAAACCAGTAGCCTAGCCCACCCTGGGTAGGGACGGCATCACTGAGGAAGCGACCAAGCCTGGAAGAGCTGGCCTGGGAAAGAGTGGGAAGCAGACAGTGTTCCAGGCAGCGGGAAGTTCATGGGCAAAGTCCGGGAAACGGCAGCAGCTGGTGGGGTGAGCAGGGAATTTGGGACTTTACACTAATAGGGGTGGGGCACTCCATGAAACAGGAGGGACTAAAAGGCACTTATTTGGCTAATACATTTCAAGCAGTTTTCAGGATGAGTGGGAGCTCGATAAAGTTGAAGGCAGGGATCTACCACAAGGTAGAAAATGGCTTCATATACTGAGCTTCAGTTCCCAGTGAGCCAGTGTCCATGGGGCCACTGGCGGAGGTCTCTGTCCAGTCTGCCCACCCTGCACCTGCTGGACCAGGGCCTACTGTGCAGCAGGTGCCCCCTTCCCCGGGGAAAGAGCCCACCCCAGAGCTGTATTCCAGTATAATTTTGCATTTCTTTGGCTAAGAGTTACTGAGCACTTAACTGCATGCCAGGCACTACACCAGGCCCAGGGCTGCAGCAGTGAAATCACCTGGCTCCGTAGGAGAGACAGAATGAATGTTTGGATGCACAACCCAGATGGGTAGATTCCCTGATGAGAGCTAGGAAGGGGATTCAAGTCGTGCAGTCGAGGGGCGTGAAATGGGCAAGGTGCTCTCTGTCATGGAGCCAGCTATGTGGGTGCAGGGAACAGTGCTCCAGGCAGGGGGAATAGCAGGTACAAAGGCTCAGACAGAGGACAGGCTTGGTGAGCTGATGAACATTGAGGCCAGTGTGACAGGACTGGGGGTTGAGCGGGAGGAGCTGAGGCGGCTGGTGGGAGGCAGGGCTGTGGGACTGGAGGTGCGGTATCAAGAATTTCTTTGCAGAGTAACAGGAAGCACTACAGCCATTCCAGACCAGGGGTCTTACCCCCCACTGCCCGTCAGGATCCCATGGCAGGCTCCCAAAGAGACGCAGGCCTCGCCCTCTCCAGGGGAGGGATTTGGCCGGTGAGGGTGGGTCCTGGCCACCAGTGTGTTTAGGAAGCTTTAGGCAGCCAGGAGGGGAACCACTGTCCAGATCCATTGTCCCTGCTTTTCAGACGGGCGCATGGTGCAGACTGACTGTCCAAGGTGACAAGGGGCAAGTTGGCTTGGCTGAGAACCTAGGTATGCAGGCTCCAATCCAGGGCTCCTTTTGGAACCTTTTAAACATGTCCCTGCCCAGGAGATAGGGGCTGGGGGGCTGGGAGACCCCCAGCCTGCCTGCTCAGAGGAGGGATGGATAAGCTGAACCTGTTTTCTTATTTTAAAAGATTTTTAAAATCTTAACTCGTTTTAAACACTGAAGCAGGGCCCTGCTCTGTCCTGAAAGGAGCAGCCCCTTCTGGTTCACAACAGGGATTTAGCCCCCTGTCTTCTTAAGCTAAACCTCCAGCCCCTGCTGTCTTTTTTTTTTTTTTTTTTTTAAGATTTTATTTCATTATTTCTAGAAAGAGGGGAAGGGAGAGCGGCAGAGAGGGAGAGAGACATCAATGTATGGTTGCCTTTCACCTGCCTCCAGCCACAGACCTGACTGGAGACCTGGTTTGCAACCTGGTTATGTGCCCTGGCTGGGGAATCGAACTTGCAACCTTTGGGGCCGGCGCCTTACCCACTGTTCTACCAGCCAGGGCCCCTGCTGTCTTTTTTAAGGAAGGAGGGAGGGCCTTGGGTGTAGAAGTCAAGGGTCGAAACAGGTGGGAGGAGACAGCCCCCAGCCACACCTGGGTAGGAGTCAGTCCTGGCACACAGTGGTTAGGGCTCAGGAGACACTCACTTACTCTCCCAGTTCCATGGGGTCATGAATCACAGCTGCCCGGCTCATCCCCAAAGCCTGTACCTGGCTCTGGGTCAGCGCACAGTAGGGACTCGATCACTGTCTGTCTGCAGAATGAATGGTCTCCTGACTAGAACCCAGGTGTGGAAACCAAGGACACATCTCTGTGCGGTCACTCCCTTAGCCCACAGGGGAGTTCACTGCTCACCAGCCAGATTCCACTCTTATCCTCCCACATCAAGGAGAGTTGCTCATCATCCCGTGTCCTGATGAGGAAACTGAGACATCTGATGTTAAAAAAACTCCTTGCCTGCCCTGATTGGTAGCACAGTGGTTAAGGCGCCAGCCTGCGAACCCAAAGGTCACAGGTTCGATTCCCCAGCCAGGGCACATAACCAGGTTGCAAACCAGGTCTCCAGTCAGGTCTGTGGCTGGAGGCAGGTGAAATGCAACCATACGTTGATGTCTCTCTCCCTCTCTGCCTCTCTCCCTTCCCCTCTTTCTAAAAACGAATGAAATAAAATCTTAAAAAAAAACAAAAAACAAAAAAACTCCCTACCCAAGGTCACCACTAGAATGTGACCGAGCTGGGGCCTGGAAGGTGTCCCCGAACTGACTGGGCACCCAGATGTGTGCCCCGCCCCACCCCTACCTCGTCTTGCCTGGCAGGTTCCTCTGAGTCTTGCACGCACCAGCTGCTCAGGAAGCATTTGGAATGAATGAAGGATGAAGAGTGAGCCTCTGGGGAGGGGTAGGAAGGAGGAGGAGGACACAGGGGACAAGGAGGCGGGTGCTGGGACTCGCTCTGCAGCTCTGGCTGCTCACAGTGGGGGCCTCCCTGGCTTTGTGTTTCTCAGGACTCCAAAGTAAGGTCTGTGCTAACCAGTAATCAATCACCTGCTAGAATGCAGCTGGCCAGGAGCCTAAGTGGCCTGGTTCTCTTGTCCCCGGGAATTGCCTTTCTCCCTCCTGGGGGTGTGGCTTCCAGGGAGCCTTCAACACGAGGGTAGGGCAGCAGACACCCTGGGCCAGGGCAGTGCTGCACCCATGTCCACCTCTGACCTTCCCTCCTCCCCAGTCTTTTCACCTTGTGCTTTGCAGGCCTCTCGGTGCTGGGGGCGGGCTAGTGCAAAGCTAAGGGTCTCTAGTCTGACAGGTTCAAATCTTGCATGACTTGGCTGAGGGTCTTCAACTTGCTGAATCAGAGCTTTTGGTTTTTAACTATAAAATAGGCAGCAGGGTGAGGCTGTTGCTGGGATGGGAAGCAGCTTGTCAGGAGCTGAGAAGGGGGCCTGGGATGTGGTGGGTGCACAGAAATCACTGCTGAAGCCATTGTTACCGCTAAAATGTGCCCATGCTCTTTCTGCCCTTTCAAAAATGTCTTTAAAATTTCATGTATGACTGTGGGTCAGGCCCTCCATGACCAAAGCAATAGTAAGTGAGCCTGGTACCCATCTTGAGGGGTCACTAACTTGGCCTGGAGTCCAGCACACGGCTGATAACTGTCAGCTTGGCCTGTCCTGAGCTCACACAGTTCACACAACTGGTGAAGGGTAGACTGGGGATGCCAGTCTTTCTGGCTCAGGCTACCCTCTGGTTCCAGCCATGCAGTGGGGCCACATGGGGACAGAGGAAACAGTAGCTCTTGGCACCATTCTGAAGTACTAAGCTCTTGTCCATATTATGCTATGATGGACACTATGACTTGTTACCCCCAAACTGACAGTTGCCAGATGTGGGAGGAAAAAAACCCATAAAACAGAATGCCTAGTTACATTTGAATTTCAGATAAACAAGGACTAATTGCCCTAAATATCCATACTTTTTATTTTACTTATTTATTTTTTAGAGAGAGAGGCGAAGGGAGGGAGAAAGAGAGGGAGAGAAACATCAATGTGAGAGAGAAACATTAATTAGTTGCCTCTCATACATGCCCTAACTGGGGACCTGGCCCACAACCCTGGCATGTGCCCTGATCAGGAATCAAACTGATGACCTTTTGCTCTGTGCTATGATGCCCAATCAACTGAGCCATGCTGGCCACAGCGGGACATATTTTTTAGTATACTAAAAAAAAATAAATAAAGGGCATGTTACCTGAATTTGATCTGGCAACCCCACCCATAGAGGACACTTCACAGTGTCTGGAGACGTTTTCTTTTGCTGTCACAGTTGGAAGGTGGCAGCATCTAGAGACCAGGGATGCTCTTAAACATCTTATAAGGCCTAGGTCAGCTCCATCACAAAGTGATCTAGCTCCAAATGTTAACAGAGAGGAACCCTGAGTTACCCGCATCAAACATTTCCCGTGGGCCAGGTGGGTGCCTAGTACTTTGTTTATTTTCTTTGACTTTATTTCCCATAGTGATCTTCCTGTGTCCATTTTAGAGGTTAGCAGACTGAGGGCTAGGGGAGGGGCGCATGCCCATAACCGCACTGCTATCTGAGCCTAGCCCACCAAATTGGCTGAGATCCTGAAGCCTCCCCGAAGAGGCTGCACTAGGAGGAATAGGGACCATGTACTGGAACTGGGAAGGGCTGGCAGGAGGGAGGGGCTGCCAGAGTCCCTGCTTGTGGGCAGTCAGGTGGGTGCTGAACGGGGTCAGTCAGGGAGGTGAACACATTTCCCCACCTTGCTGTGCCAGATCCTCTCTCTGGCTCCTCCCCACAGGTTCTCTCCCCAGCAGCTCATCCCTGACGTAAACCAGAGCTTTTTCCTTAATTAAAAAGAGATTTAAAACATCCACTGTCATTTCCATTGGGCCAGCTGCCTCGAGAAGGTAAAACTGCCACACTGCCCTGGCCTCATCCATAATAACACAAGGCTCTCCCTTTAATTGGAATTAAAAAAAAAAAAAAAGATTAAGTGCATCTGAAACCCTCAGAGACATTTGTCAGTTTGTTTTTTGAAAGAACTGTGCTACAGCCAGACTCCTGATCACCTCTGAGGAATTAGTGCTGGCCTTGCACCCCAGGTCCCTGCCCCAGGGCCTTTGTGCAGGCTGTGGCTGACTTGCATGCCCTCTCCTCCATCTCTCCTGCTGTTCTCAGATTGGCCCCCTCTGGGAGACCTTTTCTAATTCCCATGTCTGTCCTCATCCTCATCCTGACACTCCCTTCCATCATCTCCTTGCCCCTCCTATCACTGACCCAGCTCTGGGAGGTATTTATTTGCCTTCTGGCCCCAGGGCGGCCAGGCTCAGCAACAAAGCCCACATGATCCTGGGCAAGGCCCCTGACTTCTCAGTGCCTCATTGTGCCCATCTAGAAGATTGGCTTCTTACACTGTAGCCTAGTTGGAAAGAACAATGATGCATTCCCAGGAGGTTCTCACATAGCCCCTGGCCTTCCATGAGTGCCATGCTCCCAGCTCAGCAATGTGGGCCTGTCCCAACAGCTGCCTGGATCCCTGGGGACCCTCCCTATTTTTTTTCCTAGCCAACACTGAAATCTTTGGGGTCCCAGTTCTGCTGCTGGGGCCTGGAGGTGGAGGAAGCCAAAGTATGGTATAGAAGGAGAAAAACATCTGTTGAGACTATGTTACTCTCTGCACATGGAACAATGTTTAGCACAAAGTCGGGGCACAAGAAATGCCTGTTGACTGAACTGGGCTTTATACTGGTATTGCAAGGCAAGGGAGTAGCAGGCTCTACAGGTGAGAAAGCTGGGCTGAGCGAGGCACATTTACAACCAGGAAGCAGGGGAACTGAAAACGGGACTCAGTTTTTCTTCCTTCCTGAGCCCATGGTCATTTCCATCCAATAAGGGAAACGAGCGTCAAGTTGGAACCAGCGATGGTTTGCCGGACTCAGCGCATAAGCAACATTTCGCCCCCTACTCCAGCTGCAACTGCAAGGGTGGGACAAGGTCCCTGACCCTAACTCAGGTGGTGGGTAGCACCCAGGTGGTGCTCAGTATTGGCTGAATCAATGAATAAGTACTAAGATTGGAATCTTGTGCTACTAATAACAGCTTATATTTATTGAGTGTGTGCTGCTAAGGCTGGCTCTGGTTTTCTCACCTGCAAAATGCACACAATGATGACAGTTTGGCTGGATGAAAGCTTCAGTGTGGTTCATGATCCACTCCACGCCCCCTGGAGACGGCGACTATTATTCAAACCATTCTGCAGGTGAGGAAAGGAGATCCAAGAAGGTCAGGCCACTGCCCAGGTGAACTGAAGCCCAGGCGTATGTTCTGGCCTCGCACTGCGTTCTGGATCTGGCAGGCCCACTGTGTGTGAGATGATTTCTTGGGGAGGGGTGGATGCCATCCTAGGGACACGATCTCTGAGCGCCAGCCGGGCGTCATTTTTAAGTGTACCAGCAGAGGGTGCCATTGAGCCGTGATGCCAGTGGAAGGGCAGTACCTGCTGTGGGCTCCAACCAGCGTGGGCTGCTGTGGTTGACGGCCTGGAAGTTGTTGAAAGCTGTCATATGGAATAGTGCCCTGTCCCTAGGGACCTGGGTATTCTTAACAGAGGGTAGGCTTGCGTGGCTTAGGGATTGTGAAGGCTGAGAAGTGGTGACTGATTCCAGAAGAGGCAAGGTGGGCCCTTAGGCCTGGAGCCACCTGGACTACACCTGTTTTGGGGCCTCCCTTCTCTAGGCGTTGATTTTCTCACCTGGAGAATGGTTGTGATCCTCATTCCCACACCCACCAAGGATTAATGCAATAGTAAAAATGGCAGGCCCAGCCCAGAGCCTGGCGCAGGGACGCTTGGGAAGAGGTGGCTGGTCTCAGCGGAAGGAGGCAACAATCCTTGGATTCCCCCCGGGATCCCTCTGGCCCTGGCCGGCTCACAGGGGTCATTCCTCCCACACTCAGTGTTTCACGCCTACAAGATTGCTATCATAACTTCATTTTCACAGTAAGGAAACTGAGGCTCGTAGAAGAAAGTCACCTGTTCCCAGTCAACCTAGCTTGTGGGTTCCCAATCCTGGCTATGACACAGACTCTCCTGGGCGCTTTCTAAGGGCCTGGTGGTAAGCAGGGACATCAGGCATGCAGGGGGGTGGGGGAGCATCTCATGTCAGTACTTTTAAACTTCCCAGATAATTGCATTGGGCAGCCAACATGGAACACCACTGCCCTGAGGCAGAGAAAGGGCAGAGCCTGCTTGCAAAAGTCAGCCTTCTGCTTTCACCCTCGGAGAGGCTGGCTCCGGAGGCTGGAGGCTGGGCAGCCTGGCTTCATCCGTCTCCGGGGCCCAGAACTGGCAGGGCCCAGTCACAAGGCTTCTGCACAAGCTCCCAGTCACATCCCCCTGAAACGGCTGACCGGCTCCAGGTGCTGGGACCCCCTCCCTGCTCCCTCCTTCCTTGCGCGGCTGGGCCCTGGAACCTCAGCCCAGCGCTTCCCCTCAGGAAATGGGCTCTTAATGGCCGGAGGCGGGCAGGTAATTAACAAATAACAATTCTGGCTTTAGCACAAATGGGCTCCTTGTCCGGGGCCGGGTTGGCATTTGTCATTAATCCCCCAAATCGGCTTTACCTCCTGAGAGCTTTTCCCTCCTGCTCAGCCACCTCTGCCTGCGTGGAGGCTGCGCTGCCTGGGGATTTGAGAGGAGCCCGAGTGAGTGCCTCCCTCCTCCTGCCTCCCCTACTCCCCCCTCCCTCCCTGTCTCCCGCCCTCGCTCTTCTCTTCCTCCAGCATCTCTCCAGGGCCCACTGAGTGACCTGATGCTTCCTGATTAAGAACGTGGCTTTGTCACCAAGCTCCCAGAACATGTTAAAATGCAAATGCGGGGCCCTGGGAGGAGTGTGGCTTTTCTCTATTAGCATTTTATTTCAGAACTGTGGAATATTCACTGAGGAAGGGGCCTCAGAGACTGAGCAGAGAGGCTCCCTCCTGTCACAGATAACAATAATCAGAGCTTCCTTTTGTTGCCGGCGCTCATTGAGACGCTCTTTATGGATGATTACAGAGATGCTTACAGGGATTGAGTGCCCCCCGGGCCCGCTAGCCGGGCAGGAGCTTTACGTGAATTCATTCATTTCACGGTGCCAGCCGCCCTTCAGAGGCCGGCACTGTCCCTGCCCACCAGCAGCCAGGTTTGGAATTTTGTTTTTTCTTTTTGGCATTTAAGAGCCTCAGGATTTTGAGGTTCTGTTGTTGCTTGTTGAGATGCTTGCAGGTCCTTGATCCAAACTCCACTGAGATGTTACAGAACTGGGTTGGCAAACCACAGAAATAGGGCCTGCTGCCCTTTTCTTTAATAAAGTTTTATTGGGACACAGCCACGCCCATCAATTTACCCACTTGCCGTTGCTGCTTTCCCCTGCAATGGCAACTGGCAACGGTGAATAGTTGTAACAGACACTGCATAGCCCCTAAAGTGAAAAAAAAAAATTACTATCTGGCCCCTTCAATAAAGTTTTCCAGCTCCTTTATACCAAATTGCAGTTATTAGAAGCACCGGCTTATGGCATCTGAGAGATCCTGGATTCGCCACACACTCTTCAACTCTGTGCAAGTTCTTACTCTCTCTGGTCCTCAGTCTCTACGTCTGTGAGATGGGACTGCCTACACCTTGCTGCCCTCAGGGTAGCCATGAAGGTGCTCAGTGTTGTGTCTGACGTACATTCTGGGCTTCTGCGTAAGATTGCAGGAAGAATGGTTCTGCTGCCTTAAACGAGGCTTGAAAACCAGGTTGCTTCGGATCAAGCTGGCAGAGGTCTGGGTGGGTGCTCCTGAGGGGCTCATGGTCTAATGGGGCCTCTGCCTATGGAACTAACCAGCCTAGCAGTGCACCACTGGGGCTCCCCAGGACAGGCAAGCTGTATCAGTTATCTATTGCTGTGTAACAAATAATCCCCACATTTAGTGGTTTAAACATTATCTCAGTTTCTGTGGGTTGGGAATTCAGGAATGACAGCTGGGAGGTTCTGACTCAGGGTCTCTTGTGAGGTTACGTTCAAGCTGTTAGCACGACTTCAGTCTTATCCGAAGGCTTGGCCAGCTTGGCCAGACTAGAGGACCCACTTCCTAGGTGGCTCCTTCACGTGGCTGGTGGCTGGAGACCAGAGACCTCAGTTCCTCAACCATGTAGGCTTTTTTTTTTTTTTTTTAAACATAGTAACAGAGAATTATTTATTATTTATTTTTTAAAGATTTTATTTCATTATTTTTAGAAAGAGGGGAAGGGAGAGAGGCAGAGAGGGAGAGAGACATCAATGTATGGTTGTGTTTCACCTGCCTCCAGCCACAGACCTGACTGGAGGCCTGGTTTGCAACCTGGTTAGGTGCCCTGGCTGGGGAATCGAACCTGCGACCTTTGGGATCGCAGGCTGGCACCTTATCCACTGTGCTACCAGCCAGGGCCCACGTGGGCTTTTTCACAGGCTGCTTTCACATCCTCCAACATGGCAGCTGGCTTCCCCCAGAAAAAGAACAAGGAGGGGGCTGTAGGATCTCTTGTGGCCTCCCCTTGGAAGTCACGCACCATCCCTCCTGTCTCATGCTATTGATTAGAATTCATCCTAAGTCCTGTCCTCACTGAAGGGCAGGAGACTTAGACCCCAGCCCTCGGGGACACACCTGAGAACCAGCACACTGACCCTGTAGAGACCGTTCAGGAGCACAGTCCCAGCATGCTCAGGGGGGCCCGAGGAGCGGAGGAATAATCATCCCCCACCGCTCAGCGCCTGCTGCTGGCCAGTGCTCAGGTACCTGAGCTAATACAACCCCAGTCTGGGACTATCTTTGGGGGGGGGGGGGGTGGTAAAGCACAGAGATAAGGATGTTAACACCCAGTCCAGTGGTGCCTGAAGTTGTTTTCCGACTCCAGTTCAAAGCACTCCCACTTGGTCTGTGCCAGTTACTCACTAGGCCAGACTCAGCCGAGCTAGACTGCCCTCCAGATGCTCAGAGTAAAGGAATACAGAATCAAGGACAAACCATTTCAATAGTGTGAGCAATGCTGGAAGGTTGATGAATGAGTGTAGATGACGGAGGGAAGGATCAGATTGGCTGGGCGTCTTCCCCAAAGAAGAGCCCGTTGTGATGGTCTCTGAAGGATGAGTGGGAGCTCACTACCCTGGTAAAGGAGGAAGGGCTTTCCAGGCAGGGGGAACAGCCTACACAGGGGCACAAAGGGGCTAGGAAGCCCAGGGTATTTGGGAAACAGAGCCATTTGGAGGGTGTGGGCAGTTGGCCGGGAATGAGGCTGCAGGTCGTGTGGGCCAGTTGTGAAGGCTGAAAGCTGAGCTAAGAGGTTGACTTTAATGTATGATCAACAATGTACTTTATGACTCATGGTTCTGTGAGATGTTAACAGAATCTAATCTTAAGTTCAGGAAGCCCAAGGTTAAACACAATTCAAGCGGCTTCCTCTCGGCAGGACTTCTTCTCACAGCCTTTAGTCCTCCAAGGTGCATGGGAATTTCCACGAGAAGGGTAGAGTAGGTGCGACTCTCGGACTCATCTGATCGTGGAACCGCCCTCCCGAGGGATCATCCAGAAGCCAGTGTTCTAGGGAACACACTGGGAAACGCTGGTTGTCGATAATTGTCAAGAGGTAGTGAGTGTTCTAAGTGGGTGTGTGGTTTGATCAAATGTGCAGTTTCTGGCTGCTCTGTGGAGGGCAGACGGAAGAAGGAGACGGAGGGACTAGTTAGGGGAGTGAGGAGGGAGAAGGGAGGGTGTGAGAGATGTTGAGGAGGTGGCATTTTTGGGCTTGCAGGTTGCTTAAATTGGCCGGGGGGTGGAGGGTGAGGCAGAAAAGGAAGACATGTGGCCTGTCAGGCGTCCGGCTGACGCAATGCTGTTGACTCAGAGGGGAGGAATGGAGGAAGGCACTGGGCGGGGTGGATGGTACGCGTACTTCTGTGACAGGTGGAGAGATCTGTCACCGAATCCGACAATTTCCTTGAAAAGCACAACTTACCAGAACCGACACAAGAGGGAAACAGAAAAGCCAGTGAGCCCCATATCTATTTAAAAAAAAAAAATGTGTTCAAAGTCTAGGCACAAAGAAAATTCCAAGCCCCGCCAGTTTCACTGGTGAATTCCATCTAATGTGTAAGGAAGGAACAACGCAGATCTTACCCAAACTCTTTCAGAAAATTGGTAGTAGGAGAGGTAAACCATAAGGTGGTTCCACGCTGGCTGGGTCCCAGTTCAAGCTCTGTTGTTTTCATTCATTTGAATGAATGAAACTTTGAAGTTGTGTTATGAGTGCCTACTAAATGTCAGACACTGTTCTAGGCACTGACGTTACATTAGGGAACAAAGCAGGTAAAACTCACCACCCTCGCCCAGTTATCTAAGGTTGGGTGGGTCACTTAACTGTCCTGAGCCTCAGGGAAGGGGGAAAGCAATGCCCCTTTTATAAGCGTTGTCAGGACTCCCAGTGATGGTGAGGGGAGGGAGGCAGGCAGCCAGCCAGCAGTGGGCAGTTCCCTGGCGGCCACTGATGCTTGTCTCTCTGTCATGTGTGTACGTGTGTGTTCCATGGCCTGTCCTCTCAGGCTTTAAAATGTGTGTCAGCAGCAGCAGCAGCCACGATGAGGCCCCCGTCCTGAACGACAAGCAGCTGGATGTACCCAATATCATCATCACTCCCCCAACCCCCACGGGCATGAGGCTGTCAAGGAACTCCAGGAGGCCAGGTGAGGCCACCCTGCTCCACCCACTGCCAAGCCAGGTTGGGTATAGGGGGTAGGGGAACTGGCTGGGGACAGCTCAAGGGCTCCCCTTTTGTGCTGTGGGTCTGAGTGCATGTCCCCATCTCTTCTTGGGTTCATTAAAAATTTATCCTTGGATCTCTACCATGGGCCCCTTACCTTGGCATCAGCCTCAGCAGGATGTGGCGTGTTAAGTAATTAGCTAGACAGCCCTTGCTGGCAGCCGGGCAAGTGATGGATGGGGCTGGGCGGGCTTACCAAGGTAATTGATGGATGCGCCGTCCCCTGCTAGCTGGGTGGCTGGTGCTCCATCTTGCTGGCTGCAGAGATTCAGCTGGACAGGACAGGCTTGGAAATACACTCAAGCTGGGCTGGGGCTGATCTTGGGCCCTCAGATGCAGCTCACTGCCGGGAGGAGAAAGATGGAATTATTTCCAAAGGGAAGATGAGAGGGAGAGGCCGAAGCCGGTGTCCCCATGTGCCCTTCTGTAGATACTGTGGGAGCTGGTGGGACAGATTGTTTGTTTACTCATTAAACAGATTTATTGAGCTAGACCTGTGCAAGGCTCTGAGGCTGCTATTGTAATAATAATAAAGTAATGATTCTAATAGCAGTAATTGAGTTCTAATAGGTCCAGTGTTCACCCCCATTTTATAAATGGTTAAACTGAGGTTCAGAGAGGTTGAGACACTCGCCCCACAGCTGGTAAGTGGCAGAGTTGGGATTCAGATCTGGGCTACATGATCAGGCGCTCACCCTGTGGACCCCTAATCTAGATGCTCTCCCAGTCGCTGGCAGCATTTGGTCAACCAGCTATGGAGATATGAGTCTTGTCTGACTCATGCAGGGGACACAGGCTGACAAGGCTGATGTGGAGCTCTTGGAAGCCTGTGGGGGGAACTTAGGTGCACTTTTTCAGCTGTGTTGAATTCGGATCTCAGCTTGCTCCATAGGGCAAGTGACCTAGAGAAAGACATTGGACTCTGGGCCAGGCCTGTGCAGTTACCATGGCTGGGCCATGCTCAGTAAGGATTGTAATAGGTCACATTCCTATGTCTCCTTCTCAAGTGGCAGGCACTGGGCTAAATGTTTCCCACCAAATCTTATTTTTTATTCTAACCCCAGGGGCTGTGGGTACCATCTTTATGTCTAGTGTACAGATGGGAAGCTGAGGTCCAGAGAGAGAGAGGGACTCACCCAAGGGCATGCTGCAAGGTGGGAGAAGCCCTGGGCTCCTGGTCCAACGTCTAATCAAGAGCTCAGTGCGGGCAGCAGGGGCCCACGTCCTTGGCTCTGCCAGTACTCTCTTCCCTCTCCAAGCCTCAGTATCCCTATCTGTGAACTGGGACCCTAACCATCTTCCCTGCTCCTGGGGTCATGTGAATGCAGGGGAGACTTGGTATTCTACCAGATCTGTGAAGTGAGAGTCAGGAGGCCCTGGGTCCCCAGGGGGATTCCTAGCCCTAGAAGAGGTTCCCTTTAAGCTTAAACACTTCCAGGGATGGATGAGTAGGAGGGACCAGCACAGGAATCCCCTTTTTTTTCCTGCCTGGAGGCACAACTCAGACCTGACCCTGTGCTTTCCCCATTCTGAGAAGGGAAGCATAGGAGAAAGGCCACTGGTTTGGGGTCAGAAAACCCTGCATTTGGGTTGTAACTCTGCCACTCATCAGCATGTGACCTTGAACAGAAAGCTCCACCTCTCTGAGCCTCAGTTTCTCCATCTATAAAATGGAGACCATAATAGTGCCTCAGGGAGGCTGAAGGTGATTAAAGACAAGGAAGGCCAAGGACTGATTTCTGTGGTGTGTGGTGGATATTCTCTCCAGCAATATTTAGGGCAGGAGGAAAAGACCACCAGACTTGGGTGGCTCTTCCTCCAGGTCTGCGGGCACTGAGTGCTGATTCAATACCTAGAGCCTCTGAGGAATTGGAGAGAACCCCAGCCTTGCCCAGCCACCTGCTGACTTGGACCATGTCTCCACCCTCTGAGCCTCAGATTCCCATCTCTAGACCTGCCCAGCTCTGGGCTTTAAGAGGCTGATCCCATGGTGGGCCCAGTTAGGGTACAATTTCAGGAACCTCAGCCAGGGACCCTAGGAGCTCAGCATTGGGACGGGGGTAGCATAGGAATCCTGTGGGACCAAGCATCATTGGGGTCCCCTCTCACCACCCCTTGAGGGATCTCAGGAAAGCAAGGAGCCTGGGAAAGGGGGCCTAGATGGGGTGGGGCATTCATCCACTTGTTGATCCCTCTTTGTCTCCTAGTCTGGCTGGAAGACACAGTGTCATGTGCAGAAGATGGAGAAATAGACCCTGAAGCCTGAGGAGGAGGCACAGGTCAGGGATTTGTTGGCACCAGGTCCTGCTGTGATCATCCCTCGTTCCATGTGTCCCCAAGGGGGGTGCAGCTATCTGGGACAGATGTACTGAGTATGCTGTATGGGAGAGTGATTTCTGCACTTGACCAGGAGAAGTATGGCAAGATGAGCAGGGAATCAGCCCTGCAAGCTTCCAGAACAATATTTCCCTGGCCCCTTTGAGCGGACCAAACCTCTAATGCCTACACATCCTTGCCGACCCCAGGGCCCTGGTGACGGTCATCGGGAGCCAGGGAGAGGCTTTCTTCTGGACACACTCCCAGCACCCTGGACCAGGCATTCGGTGCCTGGGAGACCAACACACACAAGAACTTCTGGCAAAGGAGTGACTTTGTTTTTTACAAATTGTTTTACAGGTATCAAAACAATCCAAAAGTGATTTATAATTTTTTTTTTTTTTTTTTGCATTATAAATAAAGATCCTATGTCATGAATGATACACCCTGCTTCTTGGGTTGGGCGGAGGAGGCGGGCCTTGGGGTGGTCCCAGGCTCCTTCCTTGACTTGCAGGCTGCCTTGCGGGCTGGGGCGTGGCCAAGGCCATGGGCTCATCAGTCACGTGGACCTTGATTATATCCCAGTTCTGTCCTTGGCAGCCATGGGATCTGGGAATAATGCATCTCTAGGATGGGAGATAATGGTTTTGTATTTTTAAAATAGGTTGTATTTATTTAATTTTAGAGGGAGGGGAAGAGAGGGAGAAAGAGTGGGAGAGAAGTATCGATGGGCTGCTTCTTACATGCCCAAAGCTGAGGACCTGGCTCACTACCCAGGCATGTGCCCTGACTGGGAATTGAACCAATGACTTTTTCGGTTCACAGGTTGGTGCTCAATCTACTGAACCAGCCCAGCCAGTGTGGGTTTACTTTTTTTTTCTCAAAGAACATCAAATTGTTGGCATCTTCCACTTCCCGTAGACTGTTCTGATCATGGTACATGTGTTTCTTTTGGTTTTCTTCGGCTTCTCTCAAAGCCTGTATGGCTTATCCTGACCTTGGTTTGTCCACCGTCATAGTTGGGTTCTCCCAGGAGCAGACCCTTTCCCAGCCCAACCCCTTGGCAAAGCCCTGGTCTGTGGCCACCTGATGCTGCTCCAGGCTGGGTCCTGCGGCTGGAAGTCTTTTCTGGCACCCTTTCCGCCCCTAGGGCAGGACACCCTTTCATGGCTTCATCATCACTGAGGTGCAGGTCATCAGAAGAAGTGGTGACTCTCTTAGCTGCGGCTCAGGACGTCAGGCTGATATACCCACACTCAACCCTTGGGCACCCTCACATACTCCCCTCAGAGAAGAAAGCGTCTAAGTCAGGGACTCATGTGTTTGTTCCTGGACCTTACACTTAAGAGGTACTCAAAATTTTTATTTGGTTAGCCCTCACATTGCTTGCTGTGTACAAGGCTGTTCTAAGCACTCTGCATATTTGAACTCATGATACTCATGGAAACTCTAACATTGTGTATTTACTTTTTGCTGTGTAACAACCTGTGCTATAGACAGAATATCTCTGCCCCACCCCACACTTGTGTGTTTTGTTTTTTTTTAATTTTATTTATTATTTCCAGAGAGAGAGGAAGGGAGAGAGGCAGAGAGGGACAGAAACATCAATGTATGGTTGTCTTTTACCTGCCTTCAGCTACAGACCTGGCTGGAGACCTGGCTTGCAACCTGGTAATGTGCCCTGGCTGGGGAAACGAACCAGCGACCTTTGGGTTTGCAGGCCGGCACCTTATCCACTGTGCTACCAGCCAGGGCGACCCACCCCACACTTGTAACTTGAAGACTAACTCCCAAAGTAACAGCCTCTAGGAGATGATCAGGTCATGAGGGTGGAGCTCTCCTGAATGGGATTAGTGCCTTTATCAAAGATTCCCCAGAGAAATCCCTTCCTTGTGAAGATATGGCCAATTATGCCCCAAGAAGCCAGCCCTCACCAGACACCAGATCTGCTGGTGCCTTGATCTTGGACTTCCAGTCTCCAGAACTGTGAGTTAAAAAAAAAAAAATCTGTTGTTTATAAGCCACCCAGTCTGTGGTATTCTGTTATAGCAGCCCCATGGACTAAGACACCCCACCCTCCAAAGTCAGCAGCTAGAACAATGAGCATTGATCTCTCCCTCACTGGTCTCCGGGTTAGCCATGGCTCTGTTGTGTGGCTGCCAGGCCACGGGCTTTGTCAGACTGTAGTTGGTGCAAATCTGCTTCTCATGTCTCCCCATTCTGTGGCCAGCAGAATATACTCCATGAGTATATTCTCATGGAGGATGGCAGAGCATGGAGCACAAGCCAGGCCAGGCAAGTGCACTCACAGCTTTTGCTCAGGACTAGTGGCCCCAGTCCTGTTTCCTCTGGAACCCAGGGAGATGCTGGGCCTCAGGGCTTGGTGCTCACTGATCCTGGCTTTGTCCCCAGGCCTGGAGAAGATCCACATCCCCCTGGGCTCTGCTCAGAGGCCCCCAGCCCACTCAGCAACCTGCAGAGGCTAATCACCACTTTATCCAGCTTTCAGTGCCCATGGCAACAGGAAGAAGACCCAGAGGGAGGGCCAGCCTGAGGTTGCACAGGACATTGGACTTGACTTTCTCACAGGGACCTCTAGATGCTGGCAGTAACGCTGGTATTTGCAAAGCTGTGCTTGAGAAGATCCGCCAGGCCCCCCGGTGCCATCGCAGCCTGTGGGGTAGGGTTCTATGTGGACCTGACCCTTCATTAAAGGTCAGGGTGCTCTGTAGGTGGGTTGGGAGGGGCCTCCGTGGGGCTGGTCTAGAATGATGATTTACTTTGAACTCAAAATATGGCTCTTTGATTCTTCTTTCCTGAGTCAGATCTTCCATTGAAATACATCCTGGGGGATAGTTACTAATGTCTGCAGTTTATTTTTCATTTATTTTTAATGCCAAAGCTGCACATACTGATTAAAACCAACAATAAAAAAGCTTTGTAAATGGCTCCCCCCAAAGTAGGGGAGGGGCGGTGGAGCAGGGACTGCAGGAAATGGCAACCGAAGAGGAAATGGATGGACGTTAACAGCCCTGGCTGCTGACAAAGCCCATGTCCCCTCAGCCCCGTGTGTCCCGGAGAAGTTCCCAGTTTCTAGGAGGCCAGTAACGCCCGATCCAAGACTTGGGATTCATGCTATATGCTTCCAGGAGGGGAGGCTGGGAGGGGGCAAAAGTGTGAAAACAGATGGAAATGTAATTTTTTAATGACAGCAGCAGATGGCAAAAAGACACAAGAGTGTGTTCGCACCATGTCGGAGCCATGTGAGAGCGCCCGGCTCAGCCGTGACGTGCGCTGTGTGGCTGGCGTGATGGCTCCCCAGCCAAACCCTGGAGGCCGGTGAGCTGCAGGGGGAAAGCCACAGGCCCTCCAGGGAGGGGTGGGGCGAGCTGCCAGGCTGTGTGGGGCCACAGGTAGGTGGGAAATACCTGTGGCTACCTGGAAGGGGTCTAGCAGCCTCCCCAGACCTGGCTTTTCTGGACACAGGAAAGCAGTCCGCAGGCTCTGGATTTAGACAGCCTCTCTGCGGTCCCTGTGCCCGCTGTCCTAGTTCAAGCCATTGCCACCACTCACCTGGACTTCTGTTCACAGCCTCTATGTGAGTCTCCTGCTGGACCGCTCCCCCTCCACCCACCACCCTTCCATCCACCAGAGTTGTATTTCTGCAGCACAAATCGATCCAGGTCGTTCCTCAACCTGCATCCCTCAGATGGCTGGATTTTGCACTGAGGATCTTCAATGTGGCTTACAAAGCAGACCCCGGAGAGCTGGCCACCGCAAGTCTCTCTCACTTCTTATCTTGCCACACTCAACAGGGATGATAATGCCCTGGGGGACTGCCATGAGAAAGAGAAGCCACTCTTGCTAAGAATGGGGGCCACTGTCTGCCATGCTGGACAGCTGAGAACTTACCGGCTATCGAAGAAGATGGTGTCGAAACAGGTACAGCGGCAGCAGGGTGGCTCAAAGTCATCAGAGGCACCAAGGTCAGTCCTGCAGGAGGTCATATCATCTCCTCCGCATGAGAGACTAGGTGCAGGCAGGGGCTCAGGTCACAGCAGGAGCTGTAGCTCTCGGCCTCCTGGGGCAGAGGGTCCAGTTAGAGAAGCAATCGTGTCCTCTTACCAGGGCCCTGATCTGAACCACACAGCTGGCCTGTTTCAGCTGAGGTAAGGTGAGGGTTGCGGTGTTTCACATTCTGCATCTCTCTTATGTGCCGGCCCTGTAATCAAGTCCCCTTCTGAGATGGCATACACCACTAGCTGCAAGTCACTGCTTTCCCTAAGTTTCTCGGGGGAGACCACAGGAGAGAGGCTTACTCAGTTTACCAGCACAGTGGCTCACAGCCTGGGCCAGGCCTGAGCCCCACTCCAGAGGGTCTGACTCCTTGGGCCCAGGGGTGGCCCTTGCATCAGGTAGACGAGTTTCTTGCACAGGCAGGGCTGAGAGAGTCTCAATTCTTCACTGTAATTCATCATTTTCCTAGGCCACTTCTCTCCACACTATAAGAAAATCACTCCCACATAGCAGATTCAGACTAACCTAGTAAGAATGAACTCACTATGTACAAGCAGACCACAGGTCCTTCCCAAATGTGCTCAACCCAGGATCACCTGTGGGGACACATCTGTAGGCTGCTGGCCCAACATCAGACACAGGAGCAGATGACCCTTCAGAGGACCCTGGACTCCAGTCACTCATACCGCAAATGCTCAATTTCCACATGAGGCCACTGTACTGGCTGGAAATGTATGGAACATTTCCATCACTGCAGAAAGATCCAAGGCCTTCGGTTCAGAAGTCCATGTTGCTGGCTCATGTTGGAGCATTGTTCTGTCGGCCTAAATTCTACATGACCAACAGTTATTGTACTGCCCACTACACAAAGGGGCAATAGGGTCAAGCTTCAGCCAGGGGTGTTTTAGGTTTCCCTGGAGAATCTAGGGAGGGAGGAAGAAAGGGGGAGAAACATCAATGTATGGTTGTTTTTCACCTGCCTCCATCTGGGAACCTGGCTGGAGACCTGGCTTGCAACCTGGGTATGTGCCCTGACTGGGAATTGAACCAGTGACCCTTGGGTTTGCAGGCCAGGGCCTATCCACTGAGCCACACTAGCCAGGGCAAGGAGACTTTTTCAAATACACTTGTTCTTGGTAAGGACAGCTTTAGTAAAAAAAAAAAAAAAAAAAAATCCTTGCAAAGATAGTACAGAGGGTTCCCATACACTGCCTACCCAGTTTCCCTTGTCTTTAATCTTCTGTTACTCTGGTACATCTGTCACAATTAGGGAACCAATTTTGATGCTTTATTATTAATTAAAGTCCATACTTCATTCACATTTCCTCAGTTTTTCCCTCATGTCCTTTTTTTAAAACAAATTTAATTTTATTTATTTTGTCTGGGAGCCCATCCAGGATTCCACACACAACATCAAGTTGTCATGAATTCTTGGGCTCCTCTGGGCCATGACAGTGCTTCAGACTCTCTTAGATTTTGCTGACCTTGGCAATTCTGAGGAGTGAGGGCCAGGTGATATGTAGAATGTCCCTCTAATGGAATTTGATGTTTTTCTCAGGATTGGGTTGGGGTTATAGATTTGGGAGGCAAAGTGTCCTTCTCATCCACGGCGTCAAGGGTGAATGTCATCACCATGGCTTATCGCTGATGTTGACCTTGTTCACCTGGCTAAGGTCATATTGGTCAGGTTTTTCCACTGACCAGTTACTCTGTTTTTCCCAGTTTCCCTCCCGCTCTTTTTGGAAGGAAGTCAGTCTGGTCAGTCCACCCTTCAGGAATAGGGTCATGCCCCACCTTATTGAAGGCTAGGCATCTATATACCTCATTTGGAATGATCTGGCCTGGGAGATTTGTCTCTTCATCCTTATTAATTTTATCTCCAATTCTTAATTTATTACCACATGGGGCAGTCTAGCCTTCTAGGGGAGGCATTTCTTACAATAGGAAATGATGGTGTGAGGACCTGCCTACCCCATCTCCAGTAGCACCCCCACCTCTGTCGTTCCCCTCCTCCTCCCCACTCCAGTTTTCCTCTTGCCTGTTTACTGTCTCATTCTCCCCAACTTTGAGAGCCCAGGAATGAGACTGAGCATTTGGAAGTTTTCTCAGGACCTTGGGAATGGCTCAGAGCTGGACTAGGCTGAAGCAAATCACTTTCCTCCTCAGGTTTTCCCACTATGAAAACCTCCTGGGGGGAATGTTAAGTGTGTGGTTTCTCAGAAAGTCTGAGTCTGGAGCTTAGGGAGGGGCATTTTAAATAACAGCTTTATTGAGGAATAAGCCACCCTGATAAAGTATACAAATTCAGTAAATTTAAAAAATATTTATAGGCTGGGCAACAACCACCACTATCTAATTTCAGGACATTTCTACCACCCCCAACAGAAGCTTCATATCTATTAATAGTCACTCCCCACTTCTCTCACCCCAGCCAGGATAACCACTAATCTCCTTTCTGTGTCTGCAAGTTTGCCGATTCTGGATGGTTCATATAAATGGAATCATATATACTTGTGGTGACTGGTTTCTTTCACTTAGCATAATGTTTTCAAGGTTCACCCACATTGTAGCAGGTATCAGGGCTTTATTCCTGCTAATGGCTAAATAATATTCCATAGTACGTATAGAGCACATTTTGTTTATCCATCCCTCAGTTGATGGACATTTGGGTCATTTCCACCTTTTGAAGTTGTGAATCATGCTGCTATGAAGGGAAAGTCATTTAACAAGTCCTCCAAGTGACCTGATGGGACACTCCAGTTTGAGACTCCAAGACACCATCATCTTGCAGTGCATGAAGCTGCACATTATCTCCTCTTCTCCCAGTATCCCAATGAGATTAGCAGCAGCATTTTACTGTCCCCAATTTACAGATAAGAACCCCAAGACTCAGGTGATGTGGACACAAGGCTCTGTCACTCTCCTACTCACCCTGCTATGGCCCCTCAGAACGTGGCTTCCCTGCCAGCTCTTTTCCTTTGCTCTTTTACAGGCTGCAAAAAGCTGGGAGGGAAGCCTCGCCAACTTTGGAACACAAACATTTGCCAGTGAAGAAAACATTCTCCCATCAATCAAAACCCAGACAAATTGGCACACACTCTCTGCCGATGCCTGTGGGCGCTTCTATTTCAGAAGGGTCCAGATGGCCCAAAGCTCCCCCTCCTCCCCAAACGCCCCAGACTCCTCTTCCTACTCCTTTAGCAGATGAGGAAACTGAGGTTTAGAGTGGTCACTTGCCCTGGGTCACATGTCATCCAGAGGAACTTGTATTTATTTTTGTTGAAAGTATTAGTTTTAATAAGTGACACACAATGAAGGTAATCCCCGGGTCTGCAAACGACATTTTCCCATGCAGGTAAACAGCAGACACAGCTTTCCACGCCAGGTGAGTGGGCAGAACTTAACAATAGTCTTATTTCATCTTCCCAACAACTCTAAATGGAGCAGGTTCTGGGGGCTTAGCAGGGAAAGCGTGGGGTTATCTGGGGTGGGGTAGCTTTCCTGCTGGGATACAGAAGCCTGAAGCCTCCTGTCTCCTATGCTTTTTTCCAGGGCTTATTGAACAAGGGTTCAAATTCAAGTCCAGCCATTGGCCTGTCACCCCAGTTCTGCACTGGCTGCCTTGTCTCCCTGGGAGCTTTCCCGTCAGAAACTCCGTGGCCCTGGTTAAAATTCAGCCTTCTGTTCCCATCCCAGACCCCTGAAACAGAATTCTCCAGGAGCGCGCACATTCACTCAGAACCTGCGAGAAGATTCAGGCACAGCGGGGAGCCCGACGCCCCAGCAGGCAGGTTTCACACAAGCCCCTGTCTAGAGGGTACCTAGAGGGCAACAACAGGTGAGCCCATCAGTACAGAATTGCTGCAGTCTGCAAACTTGCCCCTTCACAAGCCTGGTTCTGAGCCTTTCCCCAGCCATTTCTGCATTGGAGGGTGTGGGTGGGGTACAAGAATCTACATTTTTATAGCTTTCTAACCAATGTGGGTAAGAGAGCAGAAGATGGTGAACTGAAAGGAAACAACACCTCCCTTCACTCTCATGGGGTCGGCTGTATCAGGTAATTAATTCTGTGATCCAGTAAACGCATTTACTCCTGGCCGCACAGGTGAGGGGTGTTGACGCAGGGCGTGGTGCGGGGGCGCCCAGGGCGCGTGAAGGGCCTCGGACGCGTGCCGCCAGGTGCAGAGGGGCAGGTGGCGCCAGGTGGGCGTGGGGCTCGGGACACTGGAGAGGGCGTGGCCGGGGAGGAGGCGGGGCCGGGTCCTGTGCACGAGGGGGCGGAGCCGGAGCGGGGACGCTCGAGAGTCGGCTAGCTCGCCGCCTCTTTGAAACTCGCCAATCCGCGGTCTCGGGGCAGCCGCGCTTCCCGCCTCCTGGCCGCCGCGCGGAGAGCGCCTCGTTTCTATAGGCCGGACGAGGGCTTTTCCGGCTGGGGGGCGGGGTCCGCGCAGTGGCGGGAAAGCGCTAGTCCCCGACCTCCTCTCGAGCGCACGGGGCCCGGAGGCTGCAGCCGGGGCTCTGTGGGCTGCTCCCGCCGCCATGGACGCGGCCGAAGTGGAGTTTTTGGCGGAGAAGGAGCTGGTGACCATTATCCCGAACTTCAGCCTGGACAAGATCTACCTCATTGGGGTAAGGCCCGGGCGGGCATTTGCCTCGGCCCCGGCGGGTGGAACTGGGGGCTGAGAGAGGCCAGGCCTCCGGGGCTTCTGCGGACGCCTATTTACCGCGTCCCGCGCCCCGTCGCGGATGGGAAGCCAGGGTGCGGACTCGATCTGGACCGCGTTGGGCGAGGGTCGTGCCGGGAGAGGTGGGCCGGAGCAACTGCTGGCGGTAGGCTGCGTCTCGCAAGTGTTCGGGGGCAGCCCGGCCCAGGCGCGCGGGCGCTGCCCCCGAGGCCGCCGGGGCTTGGCTTGTTTCTGGACCGCTGCCGGCGCGGTGTCAGGTCTGCTGTTTGACGGCTGCGGGGTCCAGGAATGCCCTTAGCTGTGCCGGGTCCTGCCAGCTGTTCCGTTTTGTCTTCCCTCCCGCAGGGGGACCTGGGGCCCTTTAACCCTGGCTTGCCGGTGCAAGTGCCGCTGTGGCTGGCGATTAACCTGAAGCAAAGGCAGAAGTGTCGGCTGCTGCCCCCGGAGTGGATGGATGCGGGTAAGGGGCAGGGGAAGGTGCTCGGGACCCGCGCCGCCGCTGAACCGAAGGTCCCGCGTCCCTGGTGGTTGGCACCTGCCCCGCGTGCTCAGTTCGGGGTGCGGTTTCCGCTTCTGTTCAGACTTCGCTTTGCAAGCTGTTTCACAGCTTCAAAACTGAAAGTATTATGAGACCTTAAAGATTTGTTGTTTGTTTTTTTTTTTAATTTTTATTACTTTTAGAGGGGAAGGGAGAGAGACATCAATGTGTGGTTGCCTTTCACCTGCCTCCAGCCACAGACCTGGCTGGAGACCTGGCTTTCAAGCTGGTTATGTGCCTTGGCTGGGAATCGAACCAGCGACCTTGGGGTTTGCAGGCCGGCACCTTATCCACTTTGTCACCAGCCAGGGCTTTTAAAAATATAATTATACAGGCTAACATGTTGAGGTGCGGTCATTGTCTTACATTATAGAGCATGCATGAAAATAATGTGTCGTCTACACAAGGGAATATTAGACTTTTAAAAGCATGCTGCAATGTGGATGAACCTTGAAAAGCTTATGCTTAATCATATATTACATCATTCCATTTATATGAACTGTGCAGAACAGGCAAATTCACAAAGTGAAGGGTACTTGCCTAAGGATGGGAGTTTGGGGTTGGTAGAGGGATTGTGGGGCAGGGGGTGTCCTCTCTGGGGTAATGAAAATGTGCCCAACTCTGAATATATGCAAAGTCATGGAGTTGTGTACTTTATTTATTTTGAATTGTGTACTTTAAATGGGTAAATTGTATGCTACCTGCCTCAATAAAGCTATTAGAGAAAATAGAAAAGAAAATGCACTGGAGATGCAGGCAGACTTGAGCCTGACTTGATCCTTTGAGGTGTTTTCTCCATCTCAGAGAGGTGAATGTCATCATAGCAAAGATTCTTAAATGTTTGGGGGAGAGGGGCTGGTAATAGGCATGCATGTATTTGATAGAGTTTGAAAAGCCTTCGGTGCTTTGATTGCCCCCTCCCCATTGGGAATCACTTGGGGACACCTGCCTCATAGAAGCAATGACACTTCCCGCTAGTCTCAAATGCAGTTTAAGAAAGACCACTTGGGCCCTGACCCTCATGGCTCAGTGGGTTGGGCATGTTCTGCAGAGTGAAGGGTTGCTGGTTCGATTCCCGGTTGTGGTACATGCCTGGGTTGCAGGCCAAGTCCTGGCTGGGTGCATGTGAGAGGCAACCGATCGATATTTCTCTCCCTGTCTTTCTCCCTCCCTTCCCTCTCTCAAATACATAAATAAGTTTTAAAAATCTTAATAAAACAAAGACTGTTTGGTTCCTTGGCCAGATAGCTCACTTGGTTAGTGTTGTCCCAATATAGCGAGGTTGTGAGTTTGATCCCCAGTCAGGGCATGTACAAAAATTAACCAATGAATGCATAAACAAGTGGAACAACAAGTTGATGTTTCTTTCTCTCCCTTTCCCTCTCTCTAAAAAAAGTAATGTGGGGAAAAAAAGATGAAGGAAAGACTGCTTGGGCATTTCCTCCTTCCCCCCTGTCCTAAAGGGGTGAGTGGCCCTGGTGGTCCTGAAACATAATGGGAAACTCCAGTTCCTCTGCTTTGAAGGGCTTTTTGAGTCCCACTGGTCCTGACCCTATTAGACTTCTCCTTGAAAATCAGCCCTGGCATTTTTGGCTCATCTGACCCCCAGCCAGCTTCTTCCTAGTCCTGGATTATGCTTGGGGTGAGAAGTAGCAAGACAACACTAGGCTAGATGCTGCCCAGGAACAGCTGCTCTCTGATTCTGCCACCACATTGGTTCTGCCTGTTCTTGGACTTTATATTAAATGGAATCATCTAGTGTGTCAGTTATGTGTCTGGCGTCTCATTGGATACAGTGTTTTTGAGGTTCCCCCCTGCTGTTGCATGTTAGGACATGCTTTTACTGCTGAGTACTGTTCCAGGGTATGAGCATGCCACAGTTTGTTCACCTATCCTTGTGTTGGGGAATATTTGGGTTCCTTCCCATTTCTAGCTGTTGTGAGTATGGCTGCCATGAATAGTCTTGTCCAAGTCTTTTTGTGGATATGCTTTCATTTCTCTTGGGTAAATAAATACCTAGAGTGGAGGAGTTAAGGACAATCTGTGCTTAACTTTGTAAGAAACTGCCAACCAGTTCTCCAGAGTGCTTGAGCCATTATTATAATCCCACCCAAAATGTCCAAGAATTTCCAGAGTTCTACATCCTGGCCAACACTGGGTGCTTTCGATCTTTTTGATTTGTTGCAGGATTTGAACAGAGGTGTTTCATACTCTTGATTTAGATTTTAAAAAGAAAAGAGTGAGCTCTGATTGGTGTGGCTTAGTTGCTTGGGTGCCATCCGCAAGGTGAAAGTTAATTCTTGGTCAGGGTACATGTCTGGTTTGCTGGCTCAGTCCCTGGTCAGGGTGAGTCCAGAAGGCAGCTGATGGACGTTTCTCTCCCTCTCTTTCACCCTTCCTTTTCCTTTCTCTAAAAAAGGAAAAGGGTCTGCTATGCAGACATGTGTGGGGAGAACAGTGGGCGATGGCCCAGGCCAGAGCAGGCAGGAGCTCAGAGCCACTGGCTGGGGTGAGCCTCAGCAGCTGGAGGTCGAGTATGGTGTGAAGGAAGGCTCAGAAGGATTTGCTGAAGGGCTGGCAGTGGGTATGAGAGAGAAGAGTTAATGACGGATTTGATGTCAGCTTGAGCTCCAGAAGGTGATGGAATTGCTGGTTTCCGAGACGGGGGAGACCAGGAGCAGAGTATGGGCTGACTAGGACATCGGGGCAGGGTTTTGAGCTGGTTACATGGAGGTGCCTCATGGAAGGCCATGTGCAAGTACTGTGGGCAGCGGGGTATTGGAGCCAGGAGTTCAGGGGAGGGGCTGATCTGAGGATGTAAATTTGGATGTCGTCATGAATGAGCACATGGATGGTATTTAAATAAGGCAGGAATTTGGGTTTAGGCAGTGGACAGGGGCAGGGAACTGAGCACTGTAGGACTCTGTTGAGAGGTCAGGAAGGCCTGAAAGAATGGGCAAGATGAGAACTCTGGTTTTCCAGACGCTAAATGATAAATACACTCCAAGGAAGGGGATTGACCCTCATCAGATGTGGATACTGAGATATAGCCATCAGGTTTGGCCTTGTGGAGGTGGTGGGCCTTGGTGAACTGTGCTGGTGGAGGGGTGGGCTGGGCACCCATCTGAGTGGTTGAGGAGGGGAAGTTAATGCTAATATCAGATGCTTCTTGCAGTTTTGTTATAAGGGGCATGAGAAATGGATTGGTAGCTGGGGAATGATTTGGGGAGGGTTTTCTTTGTAAGATAGAAGATGTTACAGTGTGTTTGAAGGAATGATCATATAGTGAGGGGTAATAATGATCATTCAAGAGTGAGAGACAGTTGCTGAAGTGGTGAGAGGGGAGGGTCCAGTGTACACCTGGAAGGCTGGCCCTTGTGAGGACAGGTGCCGGGAGGTTTTAAGAGATGTGGTAGCAGGAGCAGGTGGGCACTCAGCAAGGCAGTGCCTGAGAGCTGGCACGGTGGGATGAGGAGAAAAGGCACGAAGAAGGTGAACGGACCAGGGAAGTTGCATAGGACTGCAGGGTAGTACCAAGGGCCCCATGGAGATAGGTGGTCAGTCCCTTAAAGGGCATGTCTCTTAGCCACAGAGCGCAGTCCAGGTTTAGGAGCCGAGATCTCAGGCTAGTTAGGAAGGGCAGGGTAAGACTGGGTGGCCTGTGCAGAGGCGTGTAGCTCCTTGGTGGGATAGGACCTGGTTGTTTCATTCCAGGGGCTGGCCTCTCAACCTCTGCTGTTACCATCTCACCCCACACTGGAGTGGCTATTGTTCTAAGGTGACTTGCTCTTCTGAACAAGGCTTAGTGTAAATAAATTTCTCCAGTCACTGGTTACTTTCATCACTTCTTGCATCGAAAGTAGGATACCTTGCTTTTTCACTAAGAAAAGAACTTATGGCTGATAATCTTTCTACTAATATCTTCTGCAGGCCAACAATAATTTACACCTTCTTGCAGAGAGTTTTTGAGGAACTAGGCCTGTATCATCTAGTTGGTAATACAAATGATATTCCAAAAACTGTTTTTTAATGTATTTGTTAGGTGAATTAATAGGTAATAGAGGTGCTTGGTAAATTTGGGAGGTTTAAAACATATTTTGGTTATGGTGATGGTAAAATGTATTCATTTCTAAATTTCAGAAAAGTTGGAGAAGATTAGGGATCATGAACGAATGGAAGAAACTTTTACCCCTATGCCTAGCCCTTACTACATGGAACTGACCAAACTACTGTTAAATCAGTAAGTAACCTCGCTTCTAGAGCCCTCATAGAAGATTGAACTCGCAATTCTAATCCTTTAACTCCTGCTCTTCCTTTCTTGTTCCATGCTCATTACCAAGGCATGTGATATGTCTCCTTGACCACCCGGTTCCTCAGACTAGTAATCTGAGGGTCATCTGTGTGCACATGTACCCTTACCCGGATTCTCGCCTCCTTTCTCATTTTTTTTTTCTCCCGGTAAATCCTTGGGTTCTTTTCATTCAACCTCCTACTTATTTCAAACAGTAGCCTTTTTCTTTTCAGGTTTTATTTTTATTTATTTATTTTTAGAGGGGGAGCGGAGAAAGAGAAGGAAAGAAATAGCACTGTGTGGTTCCCTTTTGTGTGCCCCCAAGTGGGGACCTGGCCCACAACCCAGGCATGTGCCCTGATTGGGAATTGAACCATTGACCCTTTGGTTCATAGGCCAGTGCTCAATCCACTGAGCCACACCACTAGGGCAAGCAGTAGCCTTTTTCTTAACTGTAAATAGGTTTTCTTAATAAAGCTTTACCCCTTTCTACAGGTATGTATGTGCATTTCAGCTCTTGCATGTTTGTCACATGAAAGGCCAGAGGTGTCTCACATTCACCTTTGACCTTGAGCTATGAGAAAAGCCCACTAGTAGCAAAAATGTGCTGTAGTAAATTGTTTTTTGTACATCCAGTTCTGGGTCCCTATCAGCTTCTAATTCATTCTCCATCTGGCAGCCAGAGTGGTCCTTTAAAGGTAAAGCTGCCATATGACTCCCTTACTTCTCAGAATCTTTTTAGGGTTTAATCTCTGGTCCTGATCATGGTATTCAAAGCACTGCATAGGCTGCTCTCTTTCTTCTTTCTCTCATAACTCTTACTGTTCTTCCCTCTGATTCTCTTAAGTTTTAGGCTCACGTTGGCTTCTTTTACTTCTTTATACATACCAAGGTCCTCAGGTGTTGCCAGCAAACCTGCCTATTCCCTTCCTTGGTTTAGTATTACAGGTATTTCCTTCCTGTTTTACCTCTCCTCTTGGCATCTCTGTACACCGCCATAGCATCGGTCAGTTATAATTTTCTAATCATTTACCTGGCTTTGCTTTTTCCCCACCCCAAGTTCTAATGGGCAGGGACTGTGTCCTATGTATACTAGCACAAAGCCTGGTGCTTACATATTTGTTGAATGGATGAATGAATGGAGAAATCAGTGGAGGGGGCAAGAAAATGTGGATAATTTTACTTGGGACATGCTTGGAATGTAATTCACAAAATGTCAAGCTTTTGATACCTTTTAATTGATGGATTCAAGACCAGAACTAGAACAAAACTTGGGGAGCTTTCTATTGCCTACTGTAAAGCAAGGATCAGGGGCCCACTAAATGGCATTCCTGGATGCAAATGAAAATTCAAGGTACATAACAAACTTGTCCTTCAGTTGATATGAGGCTTCAGTGCCCAGATCACTAAGTGTTTCGCTAGATAGTTGTAATAGCCTTGAGCCTCCTAGGTTAGGGGGGAGAGATGTGACCATGTTACCCGGTAGTTATACCGCAGCGTGATTCATGCTGCTTAGAGTATGTTGGGCTGTGAAACCCAAATGCCTGGTTGTGCCAGAGAAGGGCTTTTAGGCTGGAAAGATGATGGAAAATTTACTAGGGGAGAAGGCAGAAGTGTGAAAAGACATGATATGTTTGGGAAATAGCTGCTGGGGCATGTGTAGACTCTGGGGTGGGAGAGCCGAGACTTATCCCCTCCTGGTGGAGGCCCCGGGAAGATGTTCAGGAGTGTGCCGCCTATGTACCTGAGAGAGCCTGTGGCAGGTGCCTTGGAGGGGAGAATCTGGCAGCAGAGGTGAGGGGCCTGTTCAGCTTCTGTTTCTGAAGTTTGGTATATTATGTATGCAGTCCCTGTTGAAACCCTTGTCTTGGAATTCTTTAGACTTCATTTGGCTAAGGGACCTAATTGTACCTTTGTTCTGCAATTCAGTTAATAAGGATCTGGGGTCCTTTGTTCTTTAACCTGCTGTTGAGAGCAAAGAATCCAAATGTCTTAGCTTTTAAGTAAAATCCACTACATAAATTTTACACCACTGATTCCCCCTCTACTAATGATGAGCTAATTTTAGCATGTGGAGAGATCATTTCCAGCTTATCCCAGAATGCCTGGTGATGAATGATGTTGGCTTCTGCTTTTGTCTTCTAGTTGTCTTTTTTCCCCCCCTCCCAAAGATTAGTTTTAAAAACCTCACACAGGAAGACTGTGAGCATCTCTCACTGACTCCAGTTCAAACTTTTACCCAGAATTTGCTATGTATAGGTGTGCTCAGATTATGAAAGTTTGAAATTTCTTCTGTGATCTTTGTAAGCATATTTTTGTTTTCTCTGTAGATAGGTCAATATCTACCCTTTAGGGCTTTTGTGTAGAAATGCTGTATAGTGTTGAGCACGATCCTGGTACAGAGCTGTAGTCATCTTTCCCTGGTGGGGTTGTAAGCCCTTGGATAACTGATGAGGTATATGAGTAATAGAATTCATGACCCATGAGCCAGCCTTGAAACAAATTTATTCTAGATGGAAATTCTATAGCACAGAACATTCAATTATCCTGAGACACAGGATGTCCAGCTTAGAGCTTATTCTCTGATAATTATTTTAGGAAACAAGTTCTTATGCTGCTGTCTGCCTGGGGACAGGTCCCATGAGCATAAATATTTGTGTGGATCATGGCTGAATTTCCTTGGCACCAAGCTGAACTGCTAGAAATCCTTACATTTTTTTTTTTTTAAGATTTTATGTCATTATTTTTAGAAAGAGGGGAAGGGAGAGAGGCAGAGAGGGAGAGAGACATCAATGTATGGTTGCTTTTCACCTGCCTCCAGCCACAGACCTGATTGGAGACCTGGCTTGCAACCTTGTTATGTGCCCTGGCTGGGGAATCGAACCTGCAACCTTTGGGTTCACAGGCCGGCGCCTTAACCACTGTGCTACCAGCCAGGGCCGAAATCCTTACATTTTAAAATTTATTTATTTATTTATTCCCTGGCTGGGAATCGAACCAGCGACCTTTGGGTTCTCAGGCCGGCGCCTTATCCACTGTGCCACCAGCCAGGGCCTACATTTTAAAATTTAAAGCAAAGCAAAACAAATTTTGAGTCTAGAACAACTTGTGCATTTTGCCTGAATCCAAGCAACCTTTTTTTTTAAGTCACTTCTAATTGGACATTGCTTCAGTTTACTGTTTCTGTATGCAACTTATTTTGTCTTTGCTTCCTTTAGTGCTTCAGACAACATCCCAAAAGCAGATGAAATCCGCACCCTGATCAAGGATGTGTGGGACACTCGCATAGCCAAACTACGTGTGTCTGCTGACAGCTTTGTGAGGCAGCAAGAGGCACATGCCAAGGTAGGTGTGCTGCTCACCTTCACTCTGGTAACTGCCCTGCCTTGGGCCCCCAGAAGGCCCGATGCTGCTTAGGTGTTTCCTACCATACTCACTCTTCCTGCCTATGCTATCACAAGTAGAAATTCCTGGCTGAGATTTTGAAAATTCTGGTTTCTTATTTTTGTTCAATAAATTTTACCTTTTTTCTCAAAATCAGAAACTCCGCAACCAACCTAGTGTTTTCTCTTGTGTTTTTAGCTGGATAACTTGACCTTGATGGAGATCAACACCAGCGGGGCTTTCCTCACACAAGCGCTTAATCACATGTACAAACTCCGCACAAACCTGCAACCTTCTGAAAGTACCCAGTCTCAGGACTTCTAGAGAATGACCATTTATTTATAAAGAAAGGTCTTGGGTCTGCTGGCAGGAGGCTTGCCAGGTGGTGTGAGAGTGCTCAGGATGTGATAGAAGTACTCGGAGTTCTGGATTTCTAGAACCATTTTTGAATGTAAGAAAAATGTGTAATGAAGCAAGGAGTGGAGTCATAACCTTGTTGGAAAGCAACAGGTTGCAGTTAGTCCTCGACATGGTCTTGAATTCCACATCTCTAGAAGCCAACTATTCTTATCGGGGAAAGAAACAGCTGTGGCAAACAACTTTTTCTCCCTAGGAGTCTCAGGTCTCTTACATGGAACTGTTGTGTGGGGGAGTGTTCAGCGATGTTAGGTGTTGGCTTTTTTGAAAAGACAGGTGGCGATACGGCCCTAGGGAATTCCTTTGATACCAATCTCATAGGCTAACCTTAGCCTGGAGATGGCTCACACACAGGATGGCAGGTGAGTGGCTTGTGATGCTGACTGGTGTTGATCATCTAAGCCCTCATACACAATAAAGATGGAATCAATCCAACCTGTTGGTTTTTATCCTGCTTAGCTGCTAAGCAGAAGGAATAAGCCATGTGGCTAAAATGATCTAATAGACCACACTGAGGGGTATAGCAGGCAATTGTAAACGTTAAATAATCTGGCTATCTCTTGTTCTCACAGCTACTCCTGGTTAAGGTTTAAGGGATTGCTTATCAAGGGGGAAAACAGAAAAACTAATTGTGTTACTGCATGTGAGGGAAGCTGAAGACGATGCTAAGAAGAAAAGTTGGACCTGCATACAATGCTCTTCTTGATGGATTTCAGGGAAAGACTGTTATACGTAGCAAAAGCTCAAATATGGGTAAACTTTTTTTTAAGAGAAAAAAATTTCATCTGTAGCATTCTGCAACTGCTAAGTTCCTTATAGAAATTATATTATTGCCTTGAGAGGGGAAAAGATTACTTAGAACAGTGACTTTCAATCTTTTTCATCTCATGGCATGTAAAACTAATTACTAATCTATGCCACACTGAAAAATATATTTTTTGCCAATCTGATGAAAAAAATAGGTATACTTTTTTTATTCACACTGGATGGCTACTGGGTCAGATGTTGTAATTTTTTTTTTTTTTTTTTTTTTTGACACTTTAAGGGAAAGGCAATGCCCCTAGCTAGTCAGCTATTATTGCGTGTTGTAAAAACTTATGCAGCGTGTTGAAAATTGCTGGTCTAGACTCAGTGAAAGGTTCTGTAACCAGCTGGTTTTCCACTGTAGCATTGTTGGTCAAAAACAGCAGCATGCTACCTTGAGGGCTTTTTGAAGAGTGTACATGCAGGATCAGCTGAGCCTGGAGAATACCTGCTGGTATTTGCCCTTCAGTGTTTAGAGTCCACACTTAGTTACTCAAGCATTTCTCCATTCCAAATTGCCACCCACCTAGCAGCTGATAGTTATTTGAACACTAAAGGCCCAGACATGAAGGGATTAGGACCCAGAAGACCTTGTTTCTATCATTTGAAGTGATTACTTATATGGTTGGGTTGCTTTCAGATGGCAAGACTTGCCTTTTTCTTCTCACTCAACTCAGCATCCTTCGAATTTAATCTGGGGAATCTTCTAGAATGAAACCACGTTATTGTGGAGTGTCAGGAGTTTTACATTTCTCAGATTTTGCCCCTTAATACTTTTCAAAGAGTTATAGTGGAATGTTGTTCACATTTTACCTATAAAGCTATGTTTTGTTTTGTTTTTTTTAATTTGGCTTTATAACATAAAAAAGATTTTCCTCAACATGATTTAGGAAGATTTTATTTTTTTGGATGTTGTCAGAAATTACAGCAATATATTCATAAATACCTAATTACTACATTCAACAAATAATATTACAATACAATTAATTCAAACAAGTACACTTAGAACAGGTTTAATTTCACAGCATCTAAACTGCCCCCAGAGTGACCGAGGCACCGTTTCTCCTCCCTCCCATGTACTGGTTTACTGTTCTAGCAATTAAGCACAGGGTACATACAAAGTAACACAACCAATTAGCATGGTCTTCCTCAGGTCAAGGCAGAGTTAAGGAGTTTAGTTAAGTGCTGGATCAAAAGGTTGGGGACAGGCTACTTACTGCAAGGAGTAAGGAAGTCAATAGCTTGGTTACTGGAAGGAGTGGGGATTGCTGCTAAATGTCTAATATACACTTAAGGGAGTAACAGAATCCGCTTGTGCTGACCATCTCCATCTTGTGGTGGATCCTGGAAAACTCCTACATTTATAACACATGACTCAAGAGGGAAATGAGTATCTTGATTTAAATTTTGAGATTTGGCAGCATTGAGGAAAAACCTGTTCCATGTACAAACTTAAAGTGTCCTGTTGTAATTCTTATGCTTAAGTGTGGGCTCCTTTGAGTATTTTTATTTCCTTTAAGGGTTTAATCTGTTCGAATGTTAATGCCAATTCAGTGTTTTCTTTCCTTTAGAATATATAAACTGTTGGAAATAGAAATCTTGGTCACTTATCTTATAAATAATAACATGATTTAATCTATTGTCATTTTGGCTCTGATTATTATGACCAGGTGTGTAGTACCAAGTTTTGGGGAAAACTCTGGTTGGTGTCTAAATATCTGATTAAAACGTGGAGCCATATGGTTCTGCCTTGAAAGGTATCCCTCACAACTTCGGTGAAATCCCTTGTAGAGGATAGATGGTAGCTGTCTCCTCAGGTGCTGTAGGGAGGACATGAGGCTGTGAAGGAATGAGGTCTTGATGAAAAGATTGACACAGTTTGCAGAATCAATTCTAGAGCAAATTTGGTATATTTAGGAACTTCGTCTTTTAAACTCAATGTGAAATAGTTGAACAAAAAGCTTCAGATAGTGCATATTTGTCCTTTTTTAAGCCTAAACTGAAAAGAAACTTAAGATGAGATGAAAATAAGTTTTCAGATTATAAAATTGGATGGAAAACCCATTATTGGGTACTTTGTTTTAGTGGAGCACTTGTTTTTCAAAAGACACTGTCTTACCTTTTTCTTTATTCATGCTGCCTTTTCTGGTTTATATTTATATTCGCTGATTGTCATATTGAGCCCAAGAATATTCAGAGATTTCCAGAGATGGATGGGAGTTTGGTGCGGCATAGTGACAAAAGCTCAAGTGTGGGGTAAGTGTGGTGTTTTCAACGGGAAAGAAGAAAAGCAGTTGTGAGTAGTAGCTCAGCGACACATCTTCCACCCCTGGAACGATCTGTTCCCTTACCTCATATGCCATGACCTACTCCCCTACCTAACAATGAAACAAACCCAACCATGGGAGCTCCCTTGGCTGGTGTAGGGATGGGGCTGTGCTCTTTTCCCATCACTATTAGCCAAGGCCATTACCAAAGCTGATCAGCAAAAGTACCCAGACATTTTCTGGGATGGAGGAGGAGGACTGGGAGTGAAGTGCTAGGATGTAGTTCTTAGGCTTTCAGACCAGAAATAGCAAGCAGAGTTTAAATAGAAAAACGCAGTGGTAGTCTGCCCTGATCGTTGGCAATAGAGCTCCCTCTAAACACCTGTCCCCATCTGTGGAACATGTTGATTTCAATGTCTTTGCAGGGGAGGAGGCCCACAGAACAGCCCTTAGTTCTCATCAAGTCTTTTCTGTGGAGAGGAAGGCGCTTGTTGACTGCTGATAATACTGGCGGCACTTTTTGTCTGAGTTTGCTAATAACTGGAAGATTCTTGGCAGACATACAAAGCAAACTGTGTGGGAACAGATAAAGCGACACAATGCCATCTGCCAGCAAGCTGTTCGGCACAGCTAAGGGCTGAGGGTGTGGCCACTGATCGCAGTGAGTAGCCTTCATGAAGGTCAGCCAGCCCTTCCCCTGGGTGAAGGGGAGGCGGGCTCCTGCCCAGGCCTCCTCCCCTTCCCCTCTCCCTGGGCAGACCTACCATGGGCTGCTTTGGCCTCTGGTTCAAGCCCATTCAGGCAAGAGCTACTTGCTTGATCTAGATTAAACCCTGCCTGAGTGAACTGTAACTGGGACAAGAGGGGAAGTTTTCCCCCGTTGCTTTGCCTTGATCTGATTATCCTAGTTCTAGCTGCTCCTGTGCTTGTCACAGTCAGTTCAAAAGGAGTTCAGCTCAGAGATTTTTTATCCTACTTTTAGGCTTTTACAAAGCTTTGCATCTAAATAAAGCCTCTAAAGTTTCTACTTTGCACCTGTTCTCAGAGACTGCTGTAAGACATCTTAAAATCCTATCACAGAAACTGCTCACTTCTTGAAAGCTTCTTTTACAAAAGCCCCATGTCTGCGTGTGCACATATGTGTGCACACCCAGTATCTGTCTTGTTCACCATAGACTAGCCCCTCCTCACTAGCAGCAATTGGGTAGAACTGCTACTTGCTGTCCAGACCGGGGCTGATGGGGTAGAGGAGGTAAGTAATGCATGGCTTTACATTGTTTTCTGGTGCAACTCAAAAATGAAGTGATCGCATAGGCGCCAGTGGTAAGCTCTTTTACTTTTCTTCTTCTTTAATTTTTTAAAACACTTCAATAATTAATGTCCTGACCAGCAGCAGTACAGACACTAAAAGCAAAGTTTTTTTTTTGCCCAGAAAAACAAAAAAACAAAACAAAATCCCCAAAACAGGAAAACAAACAAAACAAAAATCCCCCCAAACCACATATTAAAAATGGCAGGCTTTTTATAACAATAATTAAAGTAATAAAAACATACAAAACTTTTTGTTTTTTAATATATATACACAGTACAAGGCTGAAGCACCTTCGACTTTTCTCTCAAAATTTGTATGAAAACACCCCCCACTGCAGCAACAATTTGGTGGGTGTGAATATATGTATACATAGAGCTTTGTACATTTCCCCCACAGAGTAATAAAAAAGGTACCTTCAGTTTGTTGATTTATCTTTAGGTTATAGCTTTTCCAGGGAAAAGCCTATGGGTGAGGCTTTTTAGTACTGTTGCTTTGTGTGCTCCTAGGACCTGTTGCTTTGCAGGAAATTTTGCTGAAAAGTAACTGAAACAAGCCCTTTACTTAAAATGCACCACACCTTCATTCAGCTGAAGCAGGTCTCAGTCCTGGGGAGGAATGAGACCGACCCCCACGCTGCAGCAAAAGCAAACCTGGGTCTTGAGGCATGGTAATATGGCAACACAAGAGACAGAGCATAAGCAGCTTGATCCAATCTTCTATACCCGGGGCTATAAATGATAAAGTTTTAGTGTTGGTAATGGAGCCTTCATTTTTCAGATTTTAAAATGACATGGGGAAAGAAAGAATAAAACCACCTTTAAAAAATAAACTATGGGCTTTGTCCTACATTGGTTGCTCGCTGAATTACAAAGGTGATTCAATTGATTCGAAGTCAAGGCGAGTTCGTTCTTTTTCTGGAGCCTGGAAATCCTTTGCTTCATGCATGGCACATTCTTATTATGTTTAAGCTTCAAACCTCCCAGTGAAAAATATTAAATATTCAAGGTAATAAAATAGATAATATTTCTATACTATAGGTTCGGCCTAGTGCAAGGGAAACCGTCACCTAGGATATCCCTTAAAGTAACCCCTAGGCCAATGCATTGCAGGCAACGCAAGGCACTTCCGTAAGTGATCCAGTTCCGCCTGGAGTCGCTCTCTTTCGGAGACAATCTTCTGTTTCTGGCTCCTCAGTTCCTGCAGTGAGAGAAATTCACATTAGATACATTGCTTTCATGGAAGCATGTGATGCAGAAATGTGCTGGAGGCCACTTGCACTATAAAAGATTTTATTTATTTTTAGAGGGGAAGAGAGGAAGAAAAACATTGATCCACTGCCTCTCACATTCCCACTACCCAGGTAAGTGCCCTGACCAGGAATTGAACCACTGAACTGGCCACCTTTTGGGTTGAGGGACTACGCCCAAGCCACTAAGCTGTACCAGTCAGGGCTACAAGTTTTCAGCTCTTTAAGAGCAGGATTGCCCCTCAAAACTTGCATGTAAGGGTGCCCTTGAGTCCAAACACGAAAGGGTTAAACCAAAAAAGCACAATGTGTCTTCAGAAAATACCACCAGGAGCTGATTTTCATTCCTTTTCCTGTGTGGTGTTCCCAAAACTCACCGCCATGCTCTGGGAGAGCTGCTCAGCTGCAAGACTGAGGCTGTAGTGCTGGGCTTCCAGCCGTCGGCACTGCGTCTGTAACACCTGCCGCTCCAGATTTTGCTCTGAAAAGACAAGCGATGTTGATATGTTTTCTGTATACAGGCCTGTAGGCCCTGGCGATTGTTTCGCTCTAGTGCAGCTAGCATTGCACTCTCCTTTGGACCATAGTGCTCCTAGCTCTTTTGTATCATGCTGGTAAATACGCGTTAGTTAGAGCCAGTCCAGGGAATCAAAAACAGGATCAAGCATTGAAAGGCAATTTAAGGGATACAGATTAAGAATATGTTTATGGCCTTAAAAATTAATATAAGAATTACCCTTGAAAGTTCTTAAGCTGCCAAAAAATGGCCAGAATAAACTTAGAAAATCCCAAGTAGTGTTTTAATTAGTAAAAACGTCTCTGCCTTTTCAAAAGATTCCAGGTCTGGTTTTAACAGAAGAGTGATTTCAAACTTTCATGGATAAACACCTAGTTTACACGAAGTGTTTCCAAGAATAAAACTCAGGGAAGGCTTCCCTAGCCTGTGTGGCTCGGTTGATTGGAGCATCATCCAATAAACAGGTTTGGTCCCTAAGAGGGCAACTGATGGCTGCCTCATTCTTTCCCTGCTCCGTTGCCCCTCTAAAACAAGAATGAGGATGAAAAAAAAAACTTGGGAAGGCTACCTGATTTTATGAAAGTTAGAACAACTGTGATAGCAAAATAAAACTAGCGTCTAGTACCATTTAAGAAAACATTTAAAATATTAAAAGTATAAAGTCAAATTCATAAAGGAGGATACAACATTAGAAAACAAAGCTGAAAAAAACAGGGTTGTCATCTGCTACAGCAAATGCGCTAGTTAACCTTATTAGGTCATAAACCGCAAGCTCAGCAGCAAGTGGGATGGATACCTTCAATAGATGTTTCTCAAGTTTCACAAGAGCCACCTTAGGGCCTCTATCCAATGGCTTAGAGGTTCTAAGCAATGCAGTATGACAAAAAAGTTAAAATATTCAAAAGAAAAGAACTAAACTTATAGTCTGTAGGTCTGATCATCTGTGATTAACTAATAATGGAAACAAAAACCTGTAATACAAAGTGATAGCTAAAATCTAATAAAATGCTCATGAAGTCAGCAAAAGTTTAATACAACTTACTACTATATTCATTAAGTGGAATAACATCACTATCAAAGATACCAATTCTGCCCTGGCTGGTAGCACAGTGGTTAAGGCGCTGGCCTGCAAACCCAAAGGTTGCAGGTTCGATTCCCCAGCCAGGGCACAGAACCAGGTTGCAACCCAGGTCTCCAGTCAGGTCTGTGGCTGGAGGCAGGTGAAATACAACCATACATTGATGTCTCTCTCCCTCTCTCCCTTCCCCTCTTTCTAAAAATAATGAAATAAAATCTTTAAAAAAAAAAAAAAAAAGATACCAATTCTTCCCATTTCTCTAAATTCAACACAACACAAAATTCTAACAGGAATATTTTAGGTAGAACAAAGATGACCCTAAAATTCATGGAGGAGCCCTGGCTGATACAGCTCAGTGGACTGAGTGCAGACCTGTGAACCAAAAGATTGTTGTCTTGGTTCCCAGTCAGGGCACATGTCTGGGTTTATGGGCTAGATCCGCAGCTGGGGACATGTGAGAGGCAACCACATACTGCTGTTTCTCTCCCCTTTCTCACTGGAAATAAAATCTTAAAAACAAAAAATTCATGGAGGAAACCCAAGGGCCAAGAACAGCTGAACTGTCAGGGAAGAACAAGTCAGGGTGAGTCACCCCAGACAATGGGAAGCTGCAAAGATATGGCATGCCACAGGCAGGCTAGGATGCCAATGATGGAGCAGACAGCATCACTGAGAAGATGAGCATGCCCTGCGGGGGAGGGGAGCACCTGTAAACTGCCAGCATGAATGGCTGCCTGGGTGGGAAGGATAAAGATTTCTACCTTATTTCTTACACAGGGATGAAGTCTAGGCACAAGAAAAGCAGAACATGAAGACATAGGGAAGGAAATGCAGAGTATGTCCCTGGTGATAGGGAAGGAATTCCTAAACAAGGCACCAACAACCATCAAACCAGAAAAGGCAGATATATTTCACTACATTGACATACAAAATAATGCTATATAAGGCTTCTGGATATATACATATGTACTTAAAGAATAACATGTACCCCAGACCAGTTTGGCTCAGTGGTTGGAGCATCGTCCCATAACCAAAACGCCTCCGGGTTCAAGGTTAGGGCGCATGCCTAGGTTGTGGGTTCATCCCTAGTCTGGGCATGTGCAGCCCTGGGTCTGGACACACATGATCCCCAGTCTGGGTGCCTATGAAGACAATGAACTGATGCTTCCCATTTATGTTTCTCTCTCTTCCGTGTGTGTGTGCATGCATGCTCTTGCTTACTTGCTTTCAAAAAAGCAAATAAAAATGTCCTTGGATGAGGATAAAAAAATTTTTTAAGGTGGACAAATTTAAATAAGATTCCATTTTAAGGAGGAAAGTAAGTGAACTAACTGTATGAGTTGATGCTGATTATGGCTACATAGGCATTTATTCCTTTTGTTAGCCCATCTCTAATTTTTCAAAGTTATCTGAAATGATTATGCACATCATAAGCATTTATATTTAATAATATTCACAACATAGTATTACTTGGTAAAACTCTTCTATAATATGGTGATAGATTAATTAGTAGGTGGCAGCCCAGGTTTTGAGACCAGGAGCTCAGAGCACCCCAGTCAATGCTGTACCCCGAAGAGGTTCTCAGTAATTCACCTGCCCGTTTCACCATGGAGGGAAAGGCAGGGCACCTCCCTGCACCATGTTTACAACATTCAGTCTCCCTCTCAGGTAGAAGGGGCCTTTGCAGGCATCTCAAGGAAAGTACAGTGGAGAGAAGGGAGGTGGTATGCTACAAGCATAATGGCCATGTTAGAACTCCACCAGCACCCAAACCTGGGACCTCATCACCTGGTACGCTAGGCCAGTGTGGGAGGGAGGGTGCACCCTAGTTTCCTCTATGTTGTGTTTCACCAGGCAAGGGTGGAGTGTACACTCAAAGTTGAGAAAAAAACATTCTGGTGACTGACAGGGGCTTACCTCCCTGAACAAAGTGCTAGTCCAGGAAGATGATAGAGCCCACGAGGGAAACAGATGCTTCAAACGGGAGACAGGCTCCTGGCTATTTGGGGCTCAGCTTAATAAACTTTTCGTTTTCTAGGACCCTTGTATGTATCAAGGGCTGAGAAGCTTTAGAAGTACAGTTGCCCTGGCTGGGTAGCTCAGCTGGTTAGAGCACCGTTCTGCTACGTCAAGAAAGCATCCCTGGGAATGCTTAAATAAGTGGAACAACAAACCAATGTTTCTTCCTCTTTCTCCCCTTCCTCTAAAATCAATTTCAAAAAAGCAGTACAGTGGAAGACAACACAGAGGGCAAGGGCCCTGGGCTGTCACACTCAGTGGTGACAAGCACCTGGTACTTAAATTTCTCTGGTGAGAATGGTGTCAAGTTTGTCCATGAGGAATTACCACTATAAGTAGGCTCAGGAACCTGCAGAAGCCAGAGCAACGATTCTTAAAATGGGCAAAACAGTACTTAGTATCTAGTTGTGCCCCAGAAAATCTGTCAGTGTTATCATTAGAAACAGTCCCCAGTGCTAGTGGTGAAATCCTGCACTGATTCATCTCTTAACTTTCATTCTTTCCTGGGCCCTCAATCTGCTCCCCTCACCGCTACATACCTTCTATATGTTCCTGGTAAGCTTCGAAAATTGCCTCAATCCCTTGCCACTTGCGCTTGGGGGGTTCTTCATCCTCCTCCTCTCCCTCTTCCTCTTCCTCCTCCTCTTCAGAGTCCTGGTCCATCTCCTGTGTGAGGTGGCCCTTCCTCCCAGCTATGGGCTCCTGCTGCCCATTGTGTTGGGGCACAGGGAGCCGGCCGGAGGACTGCAGCTCAGGAATGTTGTAGTGGATGGACGAGTCAACTTTGTGGTTCTGCTCTGCCGACAGCACAGTTACGTTCCCTGGGGAGGAGAAATGGGGGATGAAATGTAGCAACCAGCCCTGTTCTTCAACCATCAGTGATTGTCACCAGAATGTCAGAGATGAGTGAATCTCGGGGCTCCTGCCTGAGGCTAGCATAGCTGTTAGATTGCAAAGTACTTGCTGGCTTGGAGAAATACCCACTGAGTATAGGTATTAAAGGATGGGGAGATTTCCAGATAAGTCTTATGTGGGGAACACTGAGAAAACCCTCTGCTATAGAACACATGGACCCTATGTTAAAGTTTCTCCAAGTATGGTCTACAGATCGGCAGCATGAGCACCTGCTAGAAATGGAGAGACCCCACACCTGCTGGGGCACAATCCACCTCTGACAGCCTCCCCTCCAAGTCCCCCAGACACACTGCTGTTCCATGGGGCGGGCCCACAGCAGTGGCTGAGCGATTGCTGGGCCTGTGAACAGCAGCCTCCTCACCTTTGTGCTTCTGCAGGGCCTTCTGGGTGGACTGCAGCACGGACTCATGGAACTGATGTGCAAACTCTTCTGCCATGAAAGGCTCCCACGGCTTACTCTTCCCATTGATGCTGTGGGATAGTGGCACGGGAATGTCCTTGGGCGTGGGGCCCCTGATGTAATGCAGCATGCTCAGGCTCTTCTTGCCCCCTGGGGCCTCGTTCAGCCTGCCCCTCTCGCCACTGGCAGGAGTTGGTTCCTGGACTCGCGATAGCTCCTGTGGCCGGAGCTGTTCCAATCTCCCAGGCTCTGTGGCCTTTGGGACATCAGACAGGGAAGCAGCAATACCCATAGGCTTTTCCATATCCAGAGAGGCTGGTTGCATGTCTGGTTCTTTTAGAGACAGAAAGTGAGGAAAATGTTAAGAGCTGAAAGTGACCAGGTGGCCCCTGACCGCTACAGTTTACATTTAACAAAGACCTAGTACAAAGGACCAAGACTTGGGGCTGTTTAATTAAATGTCAGTGTGCATTGAGTAGCCTGAAGATGGGGTAGCAGCCAAGTCCATCCTTGCAAGGTGCCCCAGGAAGGAACCTGGAAAAGAATCTGAAGGAAGAAGCAAGTCACTTTAGATCATTCAAAAGGTAGGAAGTTACATAGCCCAACCCAACAAGAAAGACTGTGTAAGGAGTTAAGAACAGGGCTGGACAATAAAGATCTGCTCGGTTCAGCAGCGCAGTGATGTATAATCAAAGCCATAAAAAGAGGTGTGAAAGCAGATGGTGCAGAGGCCTGGAAGGCAGAAAGAGCAAGACAGACGCAGAAGAGAGCCAATGAAGAGCAGACGGGAGCAGCAGAGCCAAAGTAGTAGCGCTAAGACCTGAGACTCAGGGCTTCGGTGGCTCGGGCCACCACTGGACTGACGGACGATGGCTCCTATACTGAGTTCTGTGGGAGCCACCACCCGCCCCCTTAACTCTCTCAGCCCTGACTTCCAATGCTCATGTTTTGTCCTGAGGAGATCCTTCACAGTCATGGAGGAAGCTTGTATGAGAGATGGAGAGAAGCACGTTCTGTCTCCAGGAGGAAAGATTCACAATGAAGTCTTGCGCAGTCGCTTCTGACCCTGGGCAGCCCACTGGACTCTTGGGCAGTGGCAGATGGGGCTATTCTTCCCGCCCTGGCCCTTACCACTCAGGGAGACAGCAGGACTGTCCCTCGGAGAGTTTCTGAGTGAGTCTGCCGCGGCTGCCTTCTGCTTCATGGCATGGAGCATTTCGACAAGTTTCTCTTTGTCTATGAGGAAAGCAGCCTGAGGTTAACAAGACAGTCGCATCATTTTTGAGAGGGAGGGGGAGCAGGGTTCTAGCCCAGGCTGTGACTGGCAGATGCAAGTTCTTTAAACCAAGGAAAACACAAAGCAGGCACCACAGGCGCCTGGGACAGGCAATGTTTCAAGGAAGAAACCTTCATGTTAGAGGGAGCCCAGGTTCCTTGCAGTTTTTACTACGCAGTGTTTCAGATGTATTCCAAAAACAGCTGTGCCTGTACGGTGACGTCAGCTGTATGAAACAATGGGTACCTAAGATCTTCCAAGGTGACTTCTGAGGATGCATTCTTATTTAAAAAACAAAAACGTTGGCCCTAAAGATCCACACAGCACCTCTGGAAACAAGGCTGCTTTCAGGTGTATCCCTCCCACCGCATGAGTGCCATTCCCATGATGGTTGCCATTGACTGAAAAAGGAACAGACTCCTGTGATGTTCGATGCCACAGATTCTTGTTGCGGTGGCACTTCTTGCTGAGACATAAACAGCCACATCACTGGTGGCTTCCTCTAGGAATTAACTCAGACGAAAAGATGCTTTTTATGAACAGAACTTTGCATGTTCCCAGAGATTTGTACTGGTTATCAACACGTCACTGCCCCTTCTAAGTGAAAGCAAGAATTCCAGCTTATTGGTTAAAGACAAAAAGTGAAATGCAATACCCCAATACTGAAAGTAGAAGCAACTAAATGACCAGTACACACTTTTGTTTTCCTTTTGACTTCCTTCCAGAGAGAGGTGAGCAGGTATCAGCAAAGGGGACTTGGAAGGGTGCGAATGAGCACCTCGGACAGGCCAGGTTCTTCCAGGAGCAATATCCAGGCATTAACCAAGGAAGTGGACATGCCCAGAGAGCGTTCGGACCACACCATGTCTTCTACACTGTATTCCAGCCCAAAGAGTCAGCCCCACATGGCCAACCTGGAAGCATCTTTCAGTGCAAAGAGTTCACTCACACTGTGGCCGCAGGCCACCAAGGCCTCTGGCCATCACAACATGAAGGCCTGTGTAAGCAAGAGGAACCGCTGCTACCGCACAGCCTGCGGCGCTCTGCTCCAGGAAGGTCCACCTGTGTCTCGTGCCCAAGAGGGTTCCTAAACCCACACTCTCAAGTGGTAAGAGCAGCTTTACATATAGAACAGACACCAGCAACTTTTTTCCATCTTGGATCACACGAGGAAACAGGCTTCACATGGGACAATTTGAGTTTCAGATAGAGAAAGGTAAAGACACTGGGGCAGGTCTGCTAGCACAGAAGGTTGCTGCTTCCTTGGGGAGCCAAAAGGAGGTAAGAGAGCCCCAGGGCCGAAGTGTTTTCAGATTCTGCCTAGAACACGGGCCTTGGGTAACCCTATGAGTCCTTCAGAAACTCCTAGCGAGCTCCACCCCGAAAAGGCCCAGGTGAGGCCCTACCTTTCCTCTTCTCGGCACTGATGTGGGTCAGGTTGAAGATGGTCAGGAACTTCTTCTTCTCTTCGAAGTTGGGACTGTTGTTCATCTCATCAGGGCTATAGCGGGTGAAGAGGGCCAGTCTTGGTGAAGGTGTCTGCCGCTTGTTCTGAATGGTCGGGGGTGATGGGCTTCTCTCTCTCAGCATCCGCCGCCGCTTCCTCCGCTTCTGGACCAGCAACTCCTCCTTCTGCTGTTGGGTGGTCAAGCCAAAAAGTTGCAAAAACTCTAGCTTCTAGATTGGGAAAGAAAACAAATAAGTTTGAAACCACCAGCAGTGGTGGGATTCCACTGTCCCAGGGGTTCCTCCTGGGGTCCTCAAAACCCTTGTACTACTGTGGCCAACTGTGCTGGGCCCTGGAGGAGGGGGACCCTGACAGCGTGCCCAAACACCTGCCATCAGTGGGGACCAAAGAAGAGCAGGAAGGTCCCAGCAAATGCGGGGTCTTCCTGGGACAGTGGAAAAGCCATCAGGCAGGCACCAACATGGGCATCAGAAGCCCTGCCTGTGAGCTGACACGGCAATGATGAGACACCAGATACCTCGGAGGATGTATCCAGTTTGAGGGGTGGCTGCTCGGCCACGCAGCGGAGGTGGGCCCTGACCTCCTCTTCATCACTCTCATCGTAAGAGTCATCCAGGTCGTAGTAGTATCCTGACAACAAGAACAGAGGTATTTAGCTAGATAAGAAGGCTCAGTCTTCTAATAGATAGACATGGGGGTGGGCACCCCTGTGATCTGTGCGTGCAAATCCACCCATCAGACCAGACAGTGCCAGCCCCTTTTAGCACCCCAAAACTTGGATTCCTTTCAGCCCAGGGGGAAATGGACATTAACCCCTAGTCCTGGAGCTTTTCAGGGATGTCAGACAGAGATAGGAGGTAGGCTCTAGGTTTGGCTTGGATCCATAGTCCCCAAGTGGCCAGGCAGTCCCCAGGCAGGCCCCAGGCTGACATGGTTCCCCAGCAGGGGACCATTCCTCCGTCACATAGGCCTGGGGCTGGTGTCCGTGGCAACCCAAGACTGTTTGTGCACATCTGCTCATTCTTGCTGTGGCCACCTGGGTCTATTACACAAGAGGGAACAGGCACACTTGGATCCCCATTGTCTCAAAGGCACAGGGCATGTGCGAAAACTTGATGTGCAGAAAACAGCAGAATCCCGGCACCCAAGAATACTGGGGGTTGCCCACTCTTCCTTCCCAAGGCAAATAGAGGAGGAAGTCCTTCTTGGGCTCTACATCTAGCCTAGGCCAGCAACCCAGGAATATTTGGCCTTCGCCCCAGCTTCTGGCTAAAAGACTGCATTCAATCCTGGCTGGTAGCTCAGTGGATAAGGTGCCGGTCTGCAAACCCAAGTCTCAGGTTCGATTCCCCAGCCAGGGTACATAACCAGGTTGCAAGCCAGGTCTCCAGCCAGGTCCGTAGCTGGAGGCAGGTGAAAGGCAACCAGACATTGATGTTTCTCTCCCTCTCTGCCTGCCTCCCTTCCCCTCTCTCTGAAAATATTAAAAAAAAAGACTGCATTCAACACCACACAAAATCCAAGTTTTCCACAGGGAAAAAGAATCTGGTCTGGGGCCCTTGATCTCACCCTGGGTCTGCTCACCTGTTCTCCTTGGTGCTCTGCGGAACCCAGGGGGCTGCTGGCTAAGTCCTCTGACCTCGCAGGAGCGCTAAGAGGGTGGCCAGAGCTTCTGCCCTTGCCCCTGTGCAGGCCCACCTGCCTGCAACTGATGACGGTGGCTCCCTCTACGGAGCCCCCACTGGGCCCAGGCACAGCCTCTCAATAGCCTCCTCCTCCCCGTTATGCTGCACGATTAATTTTTTAAACTATCTTATTAGCCTCTGTTCATCATTCATTAATCATGCATTCCTGCAGAGCCATCTTTATAGACAGGCTTTGATTTGGTTTTTCAAAGCAACATGCATTTCGGCAGGACAGGCAAGGGCTCTGGGTCCCTCTCCCTAGTAGAGGTATCAGGTGGCTACATGGAAGCCAGTGACCTTGTTCCCTGGAGCTGCTAAAACCCAGAGTGGGAGGCCGGGGTAGTAGGAGGGGCTGAGTGGCTGGCACTACCACTCCCCAGTCCCGAGAGGTCAGGAGCCACCCAGGGAGACCAGACCTTTCTCCTGGGCCTCTCGCCGCCTGCGCTCTTCCAGGTCCAACTTGCTGACCAGCCTGCGGCGCTGCTGCAGGAACTCATCGTAGATGTAGGCGGGGTCAGGGACCCGTGGCACCGGGGGCCGGTAGGGTGAGCCTGGCTTCAGGGGTCCAGCGAGTTCCCCAAAGGGGGACGGCTGGGTGAGGGAGGCCCGCTGTTGGCCCAGGATACTCTGGGTGGACTTCTCGAGCTCAGCCAGGAAGGGACCAGGCCCATGAGAAAAGGGCTGGTGCTCCAGGCTCCCTGCCTCCCGTGGCGGTGGCTGGTACTTGTCCAGTGGGGTGGCCTCGCGCTTCCGGGGCCCCTCCTCCACCTTCTCCGGGCAGTAGACCCGTTCCACCTTCACCAGCGGGACAGCTGCCTGGCGGCTAGGCTCAAATGGGGCTGGGTGGCTGTGCAGAGGGTGGCTCTCGGGGGCCCGCCGTGTCTCCAGGGTGCTGTCCATCAGGGACACCGGGTTCCAGAGGGCTGTGGGCACGGAGTGGTGCTGGGGCTTGGGTGAGATGAGGGGCGGAGGCCCGCCAAAGTGCTGCGGGGGGTCTCGGCTCCCTGGCTCATGACGGTTTGGTCCTGGCCTAGGGAGTGAGCAGACCGAGCCATTAGTCATGAGAATGGGCACGCGAGCCACCCACCCATGGGTCACCCAGGCTGCCTGCCAGGGCCTGAGTGTAAAAGGCAGCTTCACTGGTGGCCCAGGCAAGAGCCCCCTTCAAGAGCCAGGCATTGGGGGTGGTGAAGGCCTCCTTCCCTAAGCCACTTGACCAGGGACCGGAGGGAAGGACGGGGCTTCCACTCCTCATCTGAGTACTGGCAATTTCACATGACTCCACTTCCTTGAGGCAAGTACGTGTAGACCTGCCTTTGAGAGGTTGGCCAGCTGGGGAGGTGGACACTGCTTGCTAAGGGCTTAGAGACGGTCTCAGGCCAGGGCCAGACCCTCTTTTTATCCAGTTTCTCACCCAAAACCTTGCAACAGCTCACTCTATTCCACTAGTTCCTGAATTGGGAACTAGTCCTCCCCTCTCCTGGGAGGACAGACCCTTGCCTTTGTTTTCCACAGGAGACCCATCACGTAGGGAGTAAAGACAGAGCTATGGTGCCACAGGGGTGGATCTGCCACTGGTACCCACATCCAGGAATGCCAAACAGTGGGCAGATAACGAAGGGAAGGCCACTACCTTCAAGGCAGCCATAACTCCTTTCTTCCCACTGTCCTCACAGACAGCAGCAAGAGACCAGCTTCCAGGGACAGCTCCACCCTGTCTACAGGAGGCCCTCACAGCCAGCGAGGGCCTGTGCCTCTGCTGACCCCCAGTGGTCCCCATAGGAACTGCAGCAGCCCCAGGTGGCCCCGAAGCAGCAGCAGGGCCAAGGCCTGGTCAGTGGTTCTGCCACGCAGCCCTCCTAAATGGCTATTTTCTTCGTGCATTTAAAACAAAATTCAACAGAAGAATACTTGGGTGTCATTTTCCCAAAGTGTATCTTTTTTTTTTTTTTTTTTTAAGGAAGACCTGATAGTGCCCAGGTGACTTAGGGTAAATAAAATCTGAGGGGATGAAAGATCTGAGAGCAGCATGCACTTTAGGTACGTGACCAGGATCTCGGTCTCTCCAGAGCCATCAAGGCTCCTAGTTTTTCTGGATGGGACTCAGGCCTGGAGATAACTCTGACGCCACCTTACTGCCTCTGATGAGGCAGGGTACTAAAAGGAAACCACAGAAAGTTGTTAAGTGGACAACAAAGGAATAAAGCCCATCAGCAGAATAAGTATTTCAACTACTGGAGCCAAGCCCTGCATGGCTGTCTCGCTTGGAGCACTAGGGCCTGCCGGAATGTGAAATTCACGCTGCTGTAAGGCTGAGCACGCGGCCGTGGAGACCTGTAAGGCCAGGTGAGAGCTGGGAGCCATTCCCCCTTACACCCGCGGCTGCACAGGGCTGCTGGGCCGGCCCAGAGCTAGGGAACATGCTCCAGGCAACCAGAGCTCCAGGTTTTATCAGGAGATGTGGACATGTGCTGGCTGCTCTCCCAGTCCCCTGGGCACAAGGGGCGTTAGACCAACAGTGAACAGCTTACAAGCGGACAAGACTGAGACTGTGTGTGGCCTCAGGTTGGGCCCAGAGAAGCAGAGAGCAGGCCTGAGGCTGCAGGAAGACCCAGCCAGGGGTTCTGCCTGCAATTCACTCCCTATCACCCCCAGTTGGCCCAGTGAACCCCCTCACCACCCCACTAAATGACGGACACTGAGGCAGGGCTGTTGGGCCAGCTTAGCTAGGACACAGCAAGAAAACACGTCAGCCAGAAACTGGACAAAGGAGAGGGAGGGAACAAAAGGACATTTAAAATGCTGAGATACCAAAGTGCTTCTTGCCCTGGGGTCAGGACAGCAGACATACAAGAGCTAGAAAGATGCTCAGAAGTCTTCCCACCCAACCTCCTTTGTGACTGCTGAGGAAACTGAGGCCCAATGAGGGAAAGAATGCCTGGTGTCCCTCAGTCCCCAAACCAGCCCAGACAGAGCTCCTGAGGCCTGGTGGCCAGGCTCTCCACCAACCCTGGCTGAAGGTCTCGGCCTGGCCCTTTGGAACTAGCCCTGGAGAGGTGAAGAGTAAGGCAGCGGATAGCAGATGAGCCGGACTGACAGGTGGGGGCAGGACGCTACAGGGCAGCTATGAGAAGGGGGCACCGGGGCCAAGATCACACGCAAATGTGGGCAGCCGGGGGACCCAGAGACAGGCACAAGTACCTACCTGGGAAATTCTTTTATAATGGACCAGGAAATGAGTATACGGTTTATTAAAAAAACAATAAAGTTAATTTTTTACTTAAATAAAAATTAAAGGTGGACCCCCTTCTGTTCAAGTTTGGGCTTGCAAACAAGAAACTTGAAAGAAAAAAGTAGAATGATTACTTAACGCTTCCCCCTCATGCTTTCCACATGCCACGTGTGCCCCCTTGGAGACACGGCTGGATGCCTGGGCCCGGCCCCAGCTCGCTTTCCTCCTCAGAGACAGGGTGCTTCTGAGCACCTCCTCTCCCTCCTCGGCGTCTATTTCCTTGTGGGCAAACAGTAGTTAGCATAAAAACGAAGTGCAGAAAGTGGAAAATGCTCAGCAGGGTGCTGCGCAAACCAGAGGTGCTCCGTAAGTGCTGGACTAGAAAGAAATCTGAGGCCACAAATATCCCCCTGCGCACCCTCACCCGACCAGCCCTACCTGGCACTCTCGGGCCTGTGCTCGGGCTCCGCAGGCACGGGGGGCCGGCCCATGTCCAGGTGCTGCTCAAGCACCTGCTGCCGGAACTCTGACACCTGCGACTGCCGGTCCTCCTTCTCCTGCCGCAGCCGCCGCTGCCGCGCCAGCCACTTCTCCTCCTCGTTGGTGCGCTGGATGAGCAGGGCCGTGGCGGCGCTGCTGCCCGGCAGAGAGAAGATGCCGTGGTTGGAGAGAAGGCTGGGCACCGTGTGATGGGGGGTGGGCGCCGTGTGCAAGGGGTGCTGCACAGGCTTGGGCGCCTGCAGGCCTGCATCCTTCAGCTTCTCTGTGGGACAGGAAGGCCACATGTCTCAGTAGGATCAGCTTGCTCCTGTCTTGCCCCTGACCACTCAGAGAGCATGCCACCCCACAGCCGGGACCATGACAACCAGAAAGGGCCCCATGGCTGCTTTCAGAGCGTGCTTTGTCCCAAGGGCAACACGGCCACTGGCAGGTGCTGCTGCCACCTAGTCCTGGCCTGGGGCGGAGGCCAGGCCGGCACACGCCACCGCTGGCTCACAGAAGTAGGCTGTTAAGATTTTTAGGAGTCACGCAAACTGGTTTTTAAATAAACCCTTGTTGGAAGTTACATACATATACTTCTTCTAATTCAATATTAAACTGGTAAAAATTCTCAGAGCCCATCGCTTTCCAATTTTTTCCCTACATTTGATTATTTTGCACGTTTCTGAGGTCACCTCCATCTACTGTATCTGCAGGAGTCCCTGGGCATCTCTCTTCCCAACACCTTGTCCAGTGGCCTCAGGTGTGTAGCAGGAAGTGGACTGTGGTGGGATCTACACTATGGAATTTGGCAGATGCTACAGAATTAGGCCTTTCTGAGTGGTGCGTGCCAGCACACCCCGGGGCGCCTCGGTCTGTCCCTCTGGCTCCCCCACCCTGGGTACCTGCTCGGGTTGGCGTCAGTGGCTCCGAGGGCTTGGGCCGCTCCTCCGTGGCGTGGCCCCGCAGCCCGTGCAGCTCAGCCACGGGCAGGAAGGCTGGCTCCAGCGCCTTGGCGGCCAACAGCTCCTTCTCACGGGCCCGCTGCTCCCGCTGGCGCTCCAGCTCCCGCTCCCGCTCCTTCTCCCGCTCGCGTTCCAGCTCCTTCTCCCGCTCCCGCTCCTTCTCCCGCTCACGTTCCCGCTCCCGCTCCTTCTCCCGCTCACGGTCAGCTTCGCGCTCCCGCTCCCGCTCCCGCTCCCGCCGCAACTCCTCATCCATCTGCAGCCTGTGGGGAGCAGAACGGGAGGCTGAGCTCCACTGTGAAGGGGAACCGGCGACAGTCCACTAACAGGAATTCCCAGGAGGGGGAACCGGCAGCGGCCAACCCCCAAGTTTTCATGGAAAACCCGGTACCCTAACCTGAACAGCAATGAGCGTTAGAACCTCAAAGCCAGTAAGACACAAGCTGTGTACTAACGCCCTAAGCCTCGCCGAGAGCTCCACCAGGAGGTGGCAATTTCAAAAGCGGCCAAGAAGCATCGCTGTCATCGTCCCATTTACAGGCGAGCAGACTGAGGACAGGAGCGGCTGGGGAGCCACGCAGCCACCAAGTGGCCAAGCCAGGCCCCAGCTGGGCTTTTCTCCATGGCCATGGGGGCCAGGGAAGCAGAGGGCGCTGGCCCGGGACGTGACTTACCTCTCAGCGCTGAGGCTGGACATCCGCTCTGAGTGCAGTGCTGCCAGGGACGAGTGGGACAGCTCAGGAGGGTAGCGGACTCCCGAGAGGTGAAGATGCATGGCTGATGGGTGCAGTGGAGGCAGGGAGCCAGGGGTGGGGATGGGGTAGAAGGGGGACCGCAGGGCAGACAGGCAGTAGGAGTCATCCATCCTGTGCCAAGAAGACAGGCCAGTGAACACCCAGGTTCAAGGGAAAAAGGCAGGACCTGGTCCTACAGCCTCCTCAAAGGCTCAGTCGAGGCCACACCCAGGGCCAGCCCCATGGCGCCCACAGCTGGGGGCAGGGGGCCCTGCCTGCCCCTCCGAGGTGCAGCCAGGCCAGGACGTCTCCCGAGCCTGCTCAGCAGACCCTCTGGGCCCCGGTGGGTGGCCGCCCACAGCAGGACTGCGGCCCCGTAAGGCTCAGACTCAGGAAGTTCTACACAGAGCAGTGACCACACGACTTCCACCGGGCTGGTTCCAGAGCAAGGAGCTTTTCTCCTACAGAAAACTGTGCCCTGTAACCGTTCTGTATTGCCGGCAGAGCCGACAGAGGGAGGAAGCGGGGAAATGACAGTTCAGACGAGGGGAATTTCTGCCAGCGGAAACCCCTGAAGTTTAAGGGGAAAGGTTGGGAGGGTGGTGGCTGTTCCAGGCCCTCACTGGGCGTCTGGCCCCCAGGACGTGAGACACACATTCCTGGCCAGGATCTGTTTTGCTACGAGCAGACAGACTAGTGCCTAAGAGGGTGTGTGGGGTGATGGCCCTGGCGACGCGTGAGGACCACGGGGGGAGGGGGAAATTCTCAGACAGCTCACCTGAAGGCCGGGTGAGGGAAGGGGTGCGGGGCCAGGTAACCAGGGTGGTAGTAGGCCGCAGCGGTGGCAGGGTCCAGGCCGAGCGGAGGTAGGGAGGACATGCGGAGGTCCTCCGTGGTGTGGTAGGGCCGGAAGCTCCTCAGGTAGTCCTCCGTCACTGTGCTGGGGGGCACCACATGGTGCACGGGCCGCTGGAGGCTGCAGGCAGGGACAGAGAAACAGGTGAGCGGAGTGCCTGCTCCAGGCTGGGAAATGAGTCAGCCTCCCCACACTGCCCCGCCACCTCGGAAGGATGAGTCTCTGGGGACAGGTTCCAGCTCTCACTAACGAGATGCCAGCGCTGGCAGGAGGCCCAGGGCACAGAGGTGGGCAGCGGCTGCTGCTTGCCTGCCTGGCCCCTTGCTGTCCTCAGCAGCAAGCAGGTGCCTGTTATCGGCAGCCCACAGGGTCCCCACACCCCTGGAATAAGGACAGGGCTTGAGGTGGGATGGGAGAGCCGGCCATCATCTCAGCGTGGAAACGGACCGCAGGTGCAGAGGGAGGGGGCCTGGGGCTGAGCCGCCATCTGGTCGCTCTCAGAATCAGCTGGTGCAGGCACCAGGGACCCAGACCCCCAGCACTGGAGCCTGTCCCAAGCCCCCAACCCACAGACTTACTTGAGTGGTGGGAAGCGGGAATCCTGCACAACTGAGCTGGGGGAGATGCCGAAGGGATACGGGGAGCTGAGCAGGTGGGAGGGGAGGGCTGGGCCTCCTGCCTTCTCCTGGGGCAGTGGGGGCTCCACAATGAGGCGTTCTCGGCCACTGCTGCTGCCCCGAGAGCTGGTGTCCTGCTGGTGACAGAGGGCGGCGGGTCAGGATGGGGGTGGGCAGAGGAGGGAGGGCTGCCAACAAGGACGGGGCTGGTCTTCCTCCAGACTCACAGGAAGGCCTCAGGTAGTGCATGTTGTAGTAACGCCCCTTCTTTAAGGTTTTCTACCCAAGCCTGCAGTACGTGTGGTACTGTAGGCAGAACAGAGAGAAGGGGCAACACACGGGTCCCAATGAGGAACAGGTCTGGACCAAAGCCCACCCGGGGGTCTGTTCCCTCCTTGGTGCATTGGCGAAGGACAGAAGCTCCCTCAAGGATTGCTAGGGTCCCCAAGATGAATGCCCAGTGCTCATGAGGGGACATGGCAGAGAGCAGGGGCTCCCCACCCCACACGAAACAGCATGGACTCCCACGAGGTCACCTTAGCTCTGAACACAGACTCAAGGAGTTAGATGGCTCTAGTCCCAGCACCCGCCCTCTCCTCACTCAGAAAGTGAGCTCTGCTCAGCAGCAACCACGGTGCTGCTCTCTGAGCTCCAGGTGCTCACAGGCACCCTCCAGGGGCAAAGGTGTCCACTTCAGGCCGCATCACAGGTACCTCAACCCCTGGCACCCACAGTGACTCAACCTCAAGAAGCTGGCACTGCCCAGAGCTTAACATACCTGTCTGCCCCACACCAACCCCTGGGGTGGCCCTGGCACTGGCCAGATCAGGCAGCTGCCAGGTGACTGGCCGGACCTGTTTGGGGACACCTGTGTATGCACTTATGGCACAGGCGGCCCCACCTGCCCCAGCCTCCGGGACAGACAGAGTGATCTGGGGTCTGGCAGGGGACGTGGAGCCCAGGGACTCGGAGAAGGGGCCGGCCTAAGGCCTGAAGGGAGAGCAAGAAGCCCTTGCCAGGACCTGGGGTGGCATGTCACCCTGCCACCTGGGGGACCATGCCCATCCACCAGAAATCACCCCATCGGCAGGTTCTGCTTGTTCTCCTCGTTTACGTGCTGAAGGGAGCCAAGGAGCCAGCCTCAGGGGCACTGAAAGTAGCCAGGGGGCGATTCCCTCTGGGTTCTGGAGCAGCTGCCCGCCCAGAGGTTCCATCAGTGTGACAGCCGCCCTCAGTCCCTGTCCCAGGCCAATCTTCCCTTGGCCGGATCTGCACAACGTCAGGTCTTAGCACTACTGACAGACGGCACCCAGGGCACAAGCCCTAGTTCGCCTACCCCGAACCCACGGGGTTCCTGCTGTACCGCAAAACACCAAACCCCCAGAAAATGAGTGAGGTCGCAACCCTCTCTCTGACTGCCTCACTGAACTGGTGGCTCAGGAGCATGTCTAGAAATGACGACTGGACATGGGGTGGCAGCCTGGAGTCCGGGGCCTGACCCCCAAGGAGATGCCGGCTCCCTGTTCCTGCGGCCACTGCTCTCCCTGCTCTGCTGATGGTCATCATTAGCATCGAAGTGGGGGTGGCGGAGCCCCCCCCAGTTTATCCAACTCCCACCCCCAGTGCGGGCGGTGAGGGACAGCTCTGCAGCTGCCAATCCATCCTCACACTGGCCGACAACCCGGCGGGGCAGGCCTCTGACGGGCTGGCCAGGCCTCCCAGAGAGGGGCTCACCCGCCATCGGGCACAGCCAGCAAACACGCCCGGGGCCAGGCAGCCACCGCGGCCTCGGTCCTCCAGAAGACGCACCAGCGGTGATTAATTGAAGGAGACGGTCTGCTGACTGGAATTTCTAATGAGCAGCAACATCTGTTCCCTCCCCACGTGGTGGCAGGGTCCCTCCACTCAGGGCGAGGTCCCCGCGGGTTCACGAACCCAGACTCCAAAGAGGGTGGCAAGGAGGGTGGCAAGGATGGGGCACACACCTGCTCCAGAGCCCCAGGTCAGAGTTGAGACCCCAGAACCCCTGCCTCCCAGTTTCCCAGAGACTTCTATCCAGGGGCTCTGGAGCCTCCAGTTGCTTATGCAGACAGTGGGGGGCTCCTGGCTCACCTGTTCTGTGCCTCAGTTTCCTTTTGTAGCCCTGGCTCATAGGCATCAGGGACGATGCACTGCTGTCGAGGAGCAGTGGGAGAAACAGGGGGGCTAGGGGAGCAGTGGGAGAAACAGGGGGGCTAGGGAGCGGCGGCTCACACCCTGCAGTGCAGCACCAAGCCTGAGCCACCCCCACTCCCACCAGCTACACCTGCGGGAAGGGGCTTGCTGCTGCCCCCCCACTCCCCGGGCCAAGGCGCAGGTCTAGGCCAGGCGTGAGCATCTGTCACAAGGAGGTACACAGCTCTACACCAACCAGCTCCAGGGGTCCACCCCTCACCAGGGCCACTGTGGAGTAGAGCCCCTTCTCTCCTCGGTGGGACAGAGTCCAACAGCAAGGCAGCTGGGCCAGATGGCACCTTGTCCCGGCCTGGAGGGGACGAGCGAGGAGGGGGAGAGGCCAGGGGTGGCGGGGGAGGCGGCAGGCAGGGGGTTCCGTGGGCCAGACCCACGTGCCTCCCGTCTGGTGGGCACCCTGGTGAGCTTGTGTCGCATGTGTGGGGGTGAGGTGGGCCCAGCTTGCAGGGCACCAAGGCTGCCCAGGGTGGGACGGGCCCAGGCAGCGGACCCCAACCCGGCCGGGCCCGGGAGACTGCCCGCGCCCCCAGGCGCCCCGACAGCTCGGCCGGCTCCCACCGCTGTCGCCGGCAGCCAGGCACGCACCGCGGAGCATCTGCGGCCGCTCTTTATTTGTGCGAGGCGGTGGCCAGGCTGCAGGCGCAGCTGTGGCGATGAAAGGAAGACTGATGAGGGGGAGGCAGGGAGGGAGGAAAATCCTTCATTCTCCGGTGATTAGAGAGGTTTCCAGTCAGACAGACAGGACATGCCCTGTTAGCTTGAAAATAGACTATTTTTCATTTCATCCATCCTTTCCAAGCTCTGGCTACCTGGGAAATCTCAGTGAACCCAGAGAAGGGGCCCAAGAGGCCCCCCCCTGCACGAGGGCCCCCATGACTCCAGGGCTAGCGCCTTGGGAAGTGCTTCGCCTCCGCTGCCCTCCTGCCTCTCCCTGAGCTCCCCCCAAAAGGATTAAATTCTCCACTGAGCCTTTGTGCCGGGCTGATGAGCCATACATCAACTGCTAATCCAGCTCCCGTCCTCCCGCCCTCCGGTGGCATTAGGGTTTCATTAACTGCCGATGGCTGCGCAGATCTCCGGCCCGGCCCTCTCCCTGGGGTGCGCGCATGTTTCCGAGCAGGGAGGAGACCCGGAGGGGGGGCTGTTGACAAGGCATCCTGGGGCCTGGTGAGTAGGGAAGCAGCAGCCCCTCTTGGGTGGGAGCAAAGGGGACGCTCTGGGCGCGGACGCCTACCCAGGCCAGGGACACAGCAGGACTCAGAAACCACCTGGGCCGAGTGAGTCAGGGGAGAGGCAAGAACGCGCAGTTGTCCGAGCCAGGTGGCTGGGCCCCAAGGTCAAGGCTGACCGCCGGGTGGCTGCCGGTGAGGGGCAACGGTCCTCTCTGCAGGCAGGAGATTGGGAAAGACCTTTATCCTCTCTCAAACCAGGACCAGAGGCAGTTCTGGCTGCTCCCAACCCAGCTAGCTGGAGTCCGCCTGGGGGGCTGGGCCCTGTCCCATCCCTCCAACCTCCAAGCTACACACAGGGCAGAGCCCATGATGCCAAGGCAGCAGCTTCTGGGAAAGCACAGGGGGGCCTGACCAGGTGACCAGTCAGGAGGGCTTGTTACCTCCAACGTGGGGGTCAGGTTAGGACCATACCCAGGTGGGTCCCAGGCCAAAGCTATTTCCAGGAATCCCCACTGGAATCCAAGGTTCATTGGGGACCATTCACCCCACTTGAAGGCCTGCCTGACGGATGCCCCCCACCTCCGCTGAGGGCAGCAAAAGACAGACCCTGAGTGATCAAGCTGGCAAGCTAATGCCCACCCCCACCCCAAAAGAGCCGAGCCGAGATGGGACAAGGTGGGGACTCCCCCTCCCCCTTCTTTGTGGTTTAATTAGTATTTCCAAATGGTGCCATTCCTCAGGGAACTTGGCAGAAACATCCAGGAGAGAAGCACAGCGACAGTGTCTTAATTAGAAGGGCTCCTCTGGGCTGGGAGCACCAGGTGTGGGGGAGTGGGAGGAGTGCTCCCAGGGCCAATAGCTCCTCCTGCACAGCAGCTTCCCTGGTAGTGGCCGCGTACAGAGGACCCCAAGTGTTAGGAAGGGCCCCTGGGCAGGCATTAACCGTTAGAACGGAAACATAAAAATGCGACATGCGAAAAGGGGGGGTGGTGCTCAATGGCTGGCTTTTTCCTACGTCAATTCCTTGTCTGAGCAACAGGTAATAACAATATTATTTATCATGTGCTTGCAACACCCAAACATCATTCTAATTTACGGGCTGAATTATGTATGTGCCCCTCAAATTATGCTGAAGCCCCAACCCCCAGGACCTCAGGATGTGGCTGTATTTGGAAACGGCCTTTAAAGGGGTGATTAAGTTGAATGAAGCCATCAGGGTGGCCCTAATCCAGTTCGATTGGTGTTCTTATAAGAAGGGATTAGGACACAACTGTGCACAGGAGGAGGAGGCATGTGAGGACACGGGGGTGGGGGGTGAGGTGGGGGTGGCGGAAGCCGTCTGCAAGCACAGGAAGAGGCTTCAGGAGCAACCAGCCCTGCTGGCACCTTGATCTTGGACTTCCAGCCCCCTGAGCTTCGAGGATGCCTACTCTGTAAGCGCCCAGCCTGCGGTGCTGCTGGTGGCAGCCTGAGATGAGTGACTCCCACCAACGTCCCTACTTCGCACAGACCTTCCTGGTAGGTACTGTTGTCACCTCATTTTGTAGAGAAGGCAAAAGCTCCGAGTGGCACGTGCGAGAGGGATTCGAACCCTGAGATCCAATGCTCCCCTATGGAAGGTGACCTTCCCCAAACTGTGACCTGCAGTCACACCCAGCTCCACCAAGCACCCCAGGCACTCACCTGCCGGCCCTCGCTCCTCCAGACACCATTGACAGTCTTAGTAGGGGCGATGGTCACCACAGGGGGTGTGCTGGGTACGCTGTGGCCCCCAGGGGGGACGATGATGGGGCCCATGGGCACACGCTTGGGTGTGCTGGCGGGGGAGCTGTGGTTGGTGGCTGGAGAGGACACGGGGGATGACTCACTGCTCAGTGAAGACCCTGTAAGAGAAGGACACAGAGGCTCAGCCATGGATTCAGCAGCTCAGCATTTGGCTCTGGCTCGAGGGCCCTCACTGCCCACCCAGACTCAGGCCTCAGCTGAGAGCCATGAACAGCACTGAGGCCAACAGGGGACCCCCACATTTAATCACATCACAGCAAAGATTCAACTAGTGCCAGGCAGCAGGCAGGTGACAGGCAAGCCGCTGCCCCACCGCTGGCCCTATGTGTCTAGGCCGCCCAATTGCACGGTCCCAGATGGTACAGAGCTGGTAGCTGAATGCTTCGAGTACGGACTCGGGGTGCCAGCCTTGGTCTGGGAGCGTACGGCACACAGGCTGCTGCTGACACTCCCCCCAAGCAGTGGCCAGAAACGCCCTATCTCACTCCTAGACTCAAAGAGGCAAATGCTGGCCCTGGCTGGTGGCACAGTGGATAAGGCACCAGCCTGCGAACCCAAAGGTCGCTGGTCCGATTCCCAATCAGGGCCATAACTGGGCTGCAGGCCAGGTCTCCGGACATGTCATTAGCTGGAGTCAGGTGAAAGGCAACCACGCACTGGTGTCTCTCTGCCTCTCTCCCTTCCCCTCTCTCTAAAGATAAATAAAATCTTAAAAAAAAAGAGGCAAATGCTGACCTCTCCAAGGGGGTACAGTTGGGCACCTACTGTCTGTAAGGGCCCTCACTTTGCACCTGCAGCCCCGGGGAGGTGGGGGAAGCAGGTGCTAGCAAAGATGCCCCACTTCCTGGAAGGAGACCACTGGCTTCCAGGCATCCTCCCCAAATGTTGTTCAGGACTCTGTCCCAGGGACACTTGTCCTGTCTCCATACGGTCTCAAGAGTGGCTACTCTCACGTTACGAAATAAAACCTGTGTCTGACAAGCGGCCCGCGCTCGGCCCCGTGAGCACCTAGGGGTCTCGGCTGCCTGGGGAACCGCTGAGCAGGCATCACCCTGATGCACTACCTTCTTTCTGACCCAGGGGCCCCGACCAGCCACGTGCAGCCTCAGTGATGTGACCCGGAGGCAGAGGGGCCTGGCTTCGAGGCCCCACAGATGGAGACAGCCCTGCCCTGAGCAAGGTACCCCTGACCAGGGCTCCTGTGGCTCGACACCCAGTCCACACCCAACTCACAGGCTGTGCCCCAAGAGCTGCCCAGTGACCCCTGGGAACAACGTTAAGGCCAGGCACCCCTCTCCGCAGCTCCACCTGCCTGCACACAGCCAGGTGGGCTCTGAGGAATCATGTGGGGTAGGGAGCAAGAGGCAGCTATACCAATTCTCCAAATGGACCAGCCAACTGCAGCCCACACCCTAAAATTCTTAACCCCTGCAGCTGGCTGGGCAAACCCTGGAAAGTGAGTGCTGGAGTCAGATCTCAGCTCTGCCGCCCCCCAGTGTGGGCAAGTTCCCAGCCTCCTGGCCAGATGCCATCACTCCCAAGGCACAGCCAAGAGAGGAGGGCATGACTGGCCCCACTTCCTCAGTGGGGGTGCCTCCAAGGTTCTGAAACAAGCTGGGCTGCCCACCTCCATGAGACCGGCCAGGAAGCCAGTGGGGACTGACCCAGCGGCCCCCAGGGGCTCGTGGGCTGCCACCCGCTCTCATAGCCGATAGAGGGAAATCCTGGTGGGAAGTTGGGGCACCCAGACATCGCCCCAGGTTTGCATAACTTCGGGAAACAGTGTCTCCTCAAGCTCTGCTGTCTGCCCAGGGCCTGGCCTGGCACCCTGCTTCTGGGTGTTCACCCAGCACAACTGGCTGGTGTCCAGCAAAGCCATGGCCAGTGGTCCTGGCCGCCATGACCTGAAACTCCCCCAAGGCCCACCAGCACCTAAAGGGACACAGTCTGCAGGGCAGGCACATGAGTCACACCAACACCACCGAGTGGAGGCGGCTGAAAATGCAGCGACAGGGGCAGAACCCTTGAGAGCTGCACCTGCTTTGGGGGGGTGGGGGGGGTGCAGCCGTGGTGAGGCCTCCCTCTGCAAACCCAGGCTGCTGGGTGCTTAAGTCTGTGCATTTGTAGTTCTACAGGTGCTTAGGTTTTGATAAAAAGCCCATTAAAAGTTAAAAAAAAATACTAGGCAGGGAGCTTTCTCTTTAAAAAAGGAATTTCCACGGACTCTCTACTGATCTCTATTTTTTTGGTTTGTGGCACCTTCATTGAGCTATGATTCCCCCACCACGGAGCTCACCATACCATCTGCGATTCAACAGTTTTCAGTACATTCACCACTGCAACTATCACCAGTCAATTGAGAACATTCTCTTCACCCCCAAAAGAAACGCCATACCACTGGCACCACCGCCCCAACCCTTGGCAACTACCAATCTGCGTTCTGTCTCCACGGATTTACCTGTCCTGGGCATTTTGTGCAAATGGAATCAATCACACAAGAGGCTGCCTTGTGTGGCTGGTTTCTTCCCCTCGCATGAGTTTTGATGGTTCACCCGGGTGTGTGTCAGACCTGCATTCCTTTTCATGGACGAGTAATATTCCACTGTAGAAAGGGACCCGATTTTGTTTATCCCTCATCACAGATGGACGGCTGGGCGTGTCACCTTGTGGCCCTGTGAGTTGTGGTGACATGGTCACTGCTCCTAAAGCTCATGTCACTCAGGCTCAGGTGCTTGGCTGCCCAAAGGCCCTACTGTGTGCCCAGCTTGCATCCTGGGCAGCCTTGTCTAAACTCCGCCTGAGAGTGAAGGGAACCCGGATATTCATGGTCTGGAGGCAAAAAAAGGAAAGAACTAAAACAAAGACACCCAGAACCCCCATTCTTCAAGGTAGAGGCCGCAGATGCCTGGAGGCCAAGTTGGGGGTCAAAGGCCAGGTGGGCTCTGGTCCTCCGGGGGTTGGGGAAGATGAGAGGGGACACTTTTATCGCCATATCCTGCATCAGCTTTTGCGCCTCAGGGAGGGGGGTGCCTAGAACTCACCTTAGGAACAGGAGCGCCTGGTAACCCAGGGGACACAGGGCCACCTGGCCTCTGCCCCTGCCCTCCTCCCTCTATACCACCCTGCCCTATTCGTCTCCGGATTAGCCTCCTTTCCAGGAAGGACGGGAGCTAGGCCCCCACCTGGGAGGCCATCCACAATTAACGCCTGATCCCTTAGGGCCTGGCTGTCAGTAGCCAGCCACGGCCCCCATCGATCCCGGCCACGCACCGGCCAATTAGCGACCCTTGTTCTCAAGGCGGCCGCAGCAGTGCCGGGTGGTGATCGCTGTAATTAACTGGAGGCATGTGGCAGGAGTCAGTGGACGCATGTGGACTGGAGATGACAAGAGGCAGAGTGCTCGGTGTCACCTCTGTTGTCTGACCTCAAGGATTAGCGCCCGAGGGCCACCTGGGCACATGTAATTAACAGCTGAGACCCCAAAGCTGCCGCGAGGGGAGGGGGAGGGAGGCCCGGAAATAAAACCACAATACTGCAGCAGCTCCATCAGCAATCCTGCACGTGCGTTTAGCTAGCCACACAATTATTAAGCATCGAATGCATACTCTGAACAGACTTCTGTGTCACTACAGGACCACCGTGGCCTGGGGCACCACAGAGTGCGGAGGGCCAGGGCTCATCACTGTCACACCAAACAGCTCTGTCCACCCAGGGTCTGACCCTGCACTGAGTCAGGCTACCTAGCTAGGGGGAGTGAGACGAGAGAAGATGCAGAACACATGACCATCTGATGCATTTCTCTAAAAATTGGCCCCCTGGGCCACCATCCGGAGAGGCAGGCGGGCCGGAGGGGTGCACAGCTCAGCCCTGGGGGGCCAGCAGGAGGCAGCTGCTAGCGGTTTGCAAGTGAGCAGCAGACCGCAGGGCCTCTCCCCACAGAGCTCTGCTCCCTCCTGCACGAGCACCGACAGCCTGAGACCTGCAGCCCTCTGCTTGGCTCGCCGGCCCCCACCCCACGCTCCCTTTTCCTGACTTTTTCAGTCCCAGGCCACCCTGAATTGGTCTCTGGGCCAACCTTCCACAGTGAGAATTTTCTCCAGGTTGTCACAGCCCTGGGCCTGGTGTGGGCAGCGCCCCGCTGGGAGACACAGCCTCCCACAATCCCTGCATCTCTCCAGGCTGTTCCTCTGCCACCCCATTTCCAACCAGGATGTAGGACGCTGGGAGCTGGGCAGGCTCATACCATCCGGACCCAGAAAGGGACCTGGCCACGGCGTCCCATCCCTTTGCATGCGAGGCCCAGAGGAGCTGGGGCACCTGCAGGAAGCCTCCCCAGTGTCGGTCCTGCCACTTTCCCCCAAAGCTCCCAAGCAAACAGAAACAGTGGGCCCTGAATTAAAGTCCGACCTGGGTCTGATGGGGATGGAAGTGCACAGGGCAGAGAAATGAAGTTCCCATCAAAGGCACATGGTAAAGGAAACAGGGTGTTTAAACCCCCTGGACTCACTGCAGACCTGGCCCAGCGGGGACAGCTGGGCACATGGCACATGGACAGCTGCCCTGGGCCTGAAGTTCATGAAAAACCTCCTAAAAGACCTCAGGGCCTCTCCCACCTGCTGGCCAGCTGGAGCTTCTCCACGGGGTGAGGGTGGGGAGACAGTCGGAGTCCTACTCCCCTCTAGGGCCAACAGCCGGCTCCTGGGCCTGAGTTAATGTCCTGTGACTATCACTAAACTCAAACCAGCGAAGGTGAGATGCAGACCTTCATTCCAAATGCATTTCCAGGGACCAATGGCTTAAGTTGATGAACCGGACTGGAAGGTCAGTGGGCTCCCAACTGAGGGGCAACACCGCGGTGATAGGGTGCACAAGAATCCCGGAGGGATTCACTGAGGGGTGCACTGAGGGAGGTGAGGGGAGTGGAGGGTAAGGAAGAAGACAGGAAAGGAAGAGGGGCTTTAGTGGGGGGCCAGGGAAAGTCACTGTTGTATCAGCACGACCAGGGGAGGCCTGCTCTGAACACCCAGGGCAGGTATTGCCCACCAGTCCACTACTCTGGTCACTTCCGTCCTGCCCAGTTACCTTCCCTCTCATCATGCCCAGTGCTCAGCTCCCAGGCATGCCTGCCAACCCCTTCTCGGGGCCTCACTGTCCCCCAGGTCCAGCCTCCCACACACACCTGCCTCCAGGATCCTATCCCGGCAAACAGGAGAGGAAGGAGAGGCTTGGAGGGCACGCTGGCGGGAGCTCACACCTGTGCAGACAGATGGGGCTGCCGACACCCAAAGGGAAACGCCACCTCACCAAGCCTGCCAGCCGTACAGCTGACACATGCACACACGCATGCATGCACGCCGGCAAGCATGCACATGTGCAGTGAGAGTGCCAGGAGGGATCTTTTCTCCCTTCGCTAGTTTTGCTGCAGCCTTCGGCAGAGATAGCTTTCAGGTGGCCTCGAGACAGGCGGTTCCCACCCTCACCTAGGATGTTTCCTGATGGGTACACTGCTAGGCAGAGACACCTCCCAACCCCGGCAGCGGGAGGGACGCTCCCTAGCCTCCCTGGGACCCAGGGACGGGACCTTAGTAACCAGACCCGCCGGCAAAGCCAGCGACAAGATGAGGCAGGCAGCCAAGAGACGCTGGAGAAGGAAGTTGGCTGGGGACCCAGTGTCCAGGGCTCTGGACCTGAACGACAGCTAGAAATTCAAGTCCAGCTGCCACATTGCCACCCATGTCAGCCTCCTTTTGTCAGATCCAAATAAAGCTGGGGCAGCATGGTGGTTTCACAGGTGACAAACATGGTGCCTGTGCTCTGTGCAGATGCCAGCTTGCTGAGGCCACTCGGCTGTCCCAGGGGGCTGAGGGTGGCCGTGTCATGTGCCTGGCACCCTCTGCTGGGAGAAGTGGACACGAGATTTGAATGGGCCCACAAAGCAGGCCCCTAGGTCACACAGCTGCCAGAGACTGACCCCACCCCACACGGCCTGGCACTCTCCGCAGGTAGAGGAACCACGTGGTGGGACCATCGGCCTCTGGAAGAGGCAGGGGGCACAAGCAGGGAAGGGAGTGGATCAGTTAGGACTGGTCAGTGCGTCCTGTCGGCGGGGCCGCATGGGCGCTGGGTGTCTCGAAGGATCTCCCCCGGAGGGGCGGAGGAGGACACAGCCCCCACCTCGGCAGACGGGCGCTGCTGCAGCCCCACAGGAGGCGCCTGCTGCGGGCGGAGGCGAGCAGATTGCCACACGCTTGTGAGAGCCGCCGCCTGGCAGACCTGCCCTCTGTGGGGGGCCGATGGGAAAGGTCCAGGTTAGGAGGCTCCCAGGGCAGGGCAAGTGGCTGCCAGTCCCGGCCAGGCCCAGGGAGGCATGAAGCGTGAACAGGGCTGTCTCACGCCCTCACTCGGCGTTCAACAGGCACCTCCAAGCCCACAGGAGGCTCTCGGGACACCTGGCAGGCCCTGCAGGGCCTGGAGGCGGCTGCGGGGCTCAGAGGGGCCACAACCTGCGGCAATGGGTCTCAGGGCTCTGCGGCTGGGACTCAATCCGTGTCCCTAATGGGGACAGGGGTGTGGTCTCTGCCCACACGAGGTTCTGGTACAGGGACTGGCAGGAAGGGGAGGCCAGGCCAAGGCTGGAGCTGGCCTAGCGGCTTCCAAGGCAAAACAAAACTGGAGTGGCCCAGGGTGACATCACTTTAGTGGGTAATGAGCAACCGGCCCCAGCAGCTGATGACAGATGCCAGGGGCACTGACCACGTGATACCTCAATTCAAGGTGGGGCCCCCTAGCCTGTTACACAAAGGGTCCCCTAGATGTACTCAAACTTGGGAGTCAGCCCCGAAGGTGTAGCCTCAGGCGCTGTGTGGTGTGGGTTTGGCCACTTCGTTTCTTCCAAGCAGTAAAGACAGAAACTCAGTGACGCAGACAGGCCGCCCTGGGCCCGGACGTACCCCACACTGTCAGCACAGGCAGGAGCCACAGAGGCAGCAGTGGCCGCCTGCAGCCTGGACAGGCCACTTCTGTCCCTCCTGGAGCCAGGTCCGGTTCAGCCAATCCAAGCCCTGGTGCGCAGCCACAGTGTCCAGGCCCCTTCCCAGGGACGGCCCTCCAGACCCTGCCTGGGCTGCTCAGCGGATGGGGAACGGGGGACAGAGCAGATGGTGGGTGAGGGCAGCGGTCAGGATGGAGAGGCTGCGATGGCGGCCCTGAGTCATAGCATGAAGCGGCTACACCGGGAGCTAGTGTGTTCTCCCTGAATCAGCCAAATCTGCGAGGTGTCGTTGTTATTCTCTTCCTGAGCAGAGTCAGGAGCTCAGAGGTAAGGTGTGGCCAGGGTCACAGCCAGGTCGTACACCAGAATCCCCTCCTGGCCCAGCGATTAGTCCTACGAGGCACCCGCCCCAGGGTGGATTAAGGGTCAAGCAGTTCAGGGGACAATCAGCCCTCGTAGGGGCTGGACGCCAGGCCACACTGGCCACCAGGGACTGAGCACGCTGGTTTTGCTGCAATGGGAGGAATGCGTGTTTGGGAGTCTGGAGGAAGGTAGAACTCCCTGCTGGGGGCTGCCATCTCCCTCGGCAGCCTTTCTCTGGGGATAGCGGAGATGGGGCTGCCTCTGAACTGAATGTTTAAACTGCACCCCTGGGAAAGGACAGGAAGAAAGAATGAGCTAGTGAAGCAGAGGGAACAGCCTAGTGCTCATGGCTCAAATATGACACGTCCACAGCGGGGAGGGGTGGAGAGGTAGAGCGGAGAAGGTCAAAGGTAAGCCGGATGCACCCCAGGCAAGGATCACCTGACACTGGCTGACAAAGCCTAAGCCAGCGGGGCCTGCGGGGACAGGGCGAGGGACCCGCAGCCTCCCTGGGCAGGTCTGAAGCTGCGCGGCTCCAGGTGGCACCTCTGCCTCATTCCCAGATGTTGACGTGTTCACACCTCTGGGCTACAAGGGCCTTTCACCCCATCCTCACTGGGGGAGAAGGGGTTCTTTAGAGGGAGGAGCCTGGCCCTGTGGGAGACACGGCAGGCTGCTGTGTCCTGAGACACAAGTCCTGGGAGGTGCCAACCTTCCCCTCTGCTGCTTACAAGGCAGGAAGCTTGAAGCTCAGTTTTAGCCAACAGCAAAACAGAGAACAGAGGCGGAGGCTACGCTGAGAGCAAGGGGGGAGCCCCATTCACAGCATGTGCTCAATAAACGGTCACTGCCGTGATTAACGAGGAGGGAGCCCTTGATGGGCCCGGCTCCTCACAGGCGCGGGTCTGGCGCCATCTGGGCGCAAGGCTGTTCCGTCCGGGAAGGGGTGAAGTCCTGCACGGCTGCGCTGCGCCCTGGAGGGGGCTGGAACCGTGCACTGAGCGGGAGAAGGCAGCCACGTGTGCCATGTGACTCCAGTGCGGCAAGCACACCCATGGGTGCCACAGGCTAGGGGACAGGGTAGGGAGGGTCTCCAGTTTCTTTTCGAGATGATGAAAAATGTCCTGGATTTACCGGTGATAGTTACATAACTGAAGATGCTTAAAAAAAATCACTGAATTGTACTCCTTTAAAGGGTGAACTTTGTGGCACGTGAATTATCTTAAAAAACTAACTGCCCCCAGGCTTCCGGAAGCTGACACCAGTATCTCCTCCATGCCCTCCAGGGTGGCACAGACGACTGAGTGCCCCCTGAACCTTGGCAGTGGGGGACAGGGGCAAAGGGGGCTTCTCCCCCGCTGAGCCCATCGACTCTGGCTTGTGGTCCTCACTCCAGCTCTCCAAGTCCACCTGAAAAGCCCTAAGCAGAAGCAGCCACAGCAGCAAGGGGAAGGAGGAGTTCCCCTTCTTCACCAGCTGTGTGACCTTGGCTTACAACCTGACCTCTGTGAGCCTCAGCTTCTACAGCTGTGTAATGGGTCACTGTGGGCTACCAGCCAATTTTTTAGATGGAGAGGATTAAGGTCAAAGCTAGGATGATGCAGTGAGAAAAATGGGGACCAGGCATGGGTGTGACCCCGAGGGCAACTAGGCATCTTATTTCCTCAAATCAAGGTCCAACAGGGCTGACCAGATGCAGAATCACCAACTGAGCTCATGGGTGTGACCTGAAGTTCTCACACTTTGCCTGTGGCCACCAAAGCCAGAGAAAAGGGCAGGAGGTTCAGGCAACGCACACAGAACTTGAGAATCAGGGTCCAAATACTGCTCCATGGTCCACGAACATTCAATCCCCCAACCCTCGGCTTTCTCAGCAGAACGAGGCGGGGAACCTCCGCACGCCGGACGCAGACACCCTACTTGGACACAGCAAGAGCTCAGACCAGCGTGGCTCAGCCCTCCACCCCCTCTCCTGACACTTCACAAAACAGCCGGCTGCAGCCACAGGGCCTGACCCCTGCCAGCAGCACAGTTTGTTCCCAGCAGGAGAGGGCCAGCAGCCTCTGGCATGCTGGCGGCCTGCCGGCCCATCACCCAAGCCAAACGCTACGCCAGCCCGGGGCACTGGAGAGGAGACACAGGGCCATCGAGGCAGTGCCTGCTCCGTGCCCGCATCTGCTCCACCACCCGCCTGGGCAGGGAGGGACCCGCGCCCTTTCAGAAAGGCCAGGTCCTCTGCAGATGCGGGGCGTCGCTCTAGGTCTCCGGCCCAGTGCGCCGGGAGTGGACACAGCTACTCGAAGCCCCGACACTCGAGGTGACTCAGCCCAGGCGGGACCGGCACCCTCCCACATGCTGACAGACATGGCCTGGAAAGCCACAGCAGCCGTTCCCTTGCTTTCTGGGGCGCTCTTAGAGAAGACAGCCAAAGCAGGGAGCTGCTGGGCAAATTCTGCCCCAAGGGCTCCTTGCTGGCTCTGAGGAGACCCACAAGCCTGGACTCCAGCTCAGGTTCCTGCTACGGGCCCTGTTCTCAGGGTGGCGCTGCAGCCCACCTGGGCTGTGGGGTCTGGGGCCTCCCGGGCCTGTGCAGAGCTCACTGCCCGCTCCAGGCATCTGCTCTCCAGCTGTGAGGGACACCTGTGTCTCTTGACACCCACTGTGGCTCAGATGTGGCCATGGTGCCCCCAGGTAAGGAGGGTGTGCCCGCAGGGATGTCGAAGGTCTGCTGCAGCCACACACTGACAAAGCGGACAGAGCAGCCCACAGCAGGTGGACACAAAACCAGGCCCCAGGGCCCCCGGCCTCCCAGGCCAATACCATCTATCAATTCTAAGCTCTTTCCCCTCACACTTCCTCCTACGTCTGAAAAACCAGGTAGCAGCAAGGGCCAAGGAGGAGGTGACATTCTGAAATCAGAAGACCCACAATATAGCCCAGCAAGGACCAATATCCATACTGCTGAGCTGAGGCTGCAGATCCCATAAAAACCAACCCAGTCCTTTTCCATGCATGTGTGTACAGGGTGCCCCCAAAGGCCCTGGAACCCAGATGCCGATTCTTGGACCTTTGGGGCGAGGCAGATGACAGGCAGAGGTGTCCGGGGTATTTGCTTTCTGTACTTCAGGTGTTGGCCCCTGCCTCCTGGTAGCACGTCCTGAGGGTGTCTAATGGGCCTGCACCAGAATCCACATGGCCCCAGATCACCTGACAGCTCGGGCCAAAAGCTGCCCCCACCCCCATTCATCGGACCAGCAGCCCTTGACCAGGACTCACACGGGCAGCCGGTCACTGAGGAGGGCCTGCGGCCAGAAGCATCGAGTACAAACAAGATGACTGAAGCTCAAAGAGGGTCAGCCTTTGCCCAATGTCGCACAGCATGTCACTGCCCAAGAGATACCAGGAGCCAGGGCTCCAAACCCAGGGGAGATGCCAACCTCAGTCCATGCCACCAAGCAATTCCTGCCTCAGGGAGTTGGGCGTGGTGGGGCCGAGCTGCCCCAGAAACTCCTGTTCCAGGATCACTCAAGTTACAAGAGAAGGTTCTCTGACACATCCGAAGGGAGTACCGGAGCCTGGAGCCACCAGGCTGTGGGGAACAGGCTCCCCGGGAACAGCCCAGGGGCTCCGGGGCAGAGGTTGGGGTGCCACACTCCCCTGCAGCCTCTGAGGGCTCTGGTGGCCCACCCCCACTGCTGTTGCCCCCAGGGTGGCTGCTGGAGCCAAGAAAAGACACAGGAGGAGAACAGAGCAGAAGCAGAAGCCAAGCAGAGGCGCCCATGGCTGGGCAGGGGTCCGGGGGGGCCTGTACCTCAGCGTGCTGCCCCCACCGGACAGAGCCAGCACAGGGAAAGCAAGAGTAGACTGGAGCCCTAGCTCCCTCATGAGGGGGACCAGCTGCATCTAGGGCCGCCCACTGTCCTCTCAGGAGCCACAGGTCTGGCAGGAAGGGGCAGGGGGGCTCCTCTCCCTCCCTCGGCCGCGGCGTGGCCGGTGCCTCTTACCTCTGGGCTCCTCCGCCTGTTTGGCGAGCTTGCGCAGCGCAGCGGCAAAGCTGGAGGATGGCGCGGCCTGGCCCGGCAGCGCACTGCCGGTGGCGGGGCTGCCACTGGGCACCAGGGCGCCATTGAGCGGTGAGGGGGTGAGGGGGTTGACGGTGGCGGTGGTCCTGGTCGCGGTGGAAAGCATTCCTAGCGAAGGGGACTTGGGCTCATGGCTCATGCCTGAAATAGGAAGAGAAGAACCAGAGGTCACCCAGAGAGCAGGAGGCCAGCACCAGAGCGGGGTCCGGGGGCCAGGGGTCTGGCCAGCAGTGGCATGCAGGGAGCAGGAGTCTGGGTGGCCCGAGGACAGGCAGGTGAAGTAGACAGAGCCAAGCCAGCGCTGCAGAGAGAGCGGGCCGCGAACTGGAGTCCTGTCCGAGCCCCTGAGGGGCCGGGGACACCCCCACCCTCTTGGAGCCATGATTAAAGAACACGGTATGCCCGGGAGGGCCTGACAGTGTCGGAAATCACCCCTACTGGGCCTTGGGCAGGGAGACTGAGGCAAGGGGCAGAGCCCTAAGTTCTTAAGGAAAACGAGAATGCCGACAAAGAGAAAAAGAGCCTAAGTAACAATGATAACGAAGACATGCAGGCCAGCTGCCCTTAAGAGGTTTCTGCCAGGCCTCTGGCACAACATGCGGTACCATCCCCATTTTAGAGAGATGGAAACGGAGGCTCCAACAGTGCATACAGACCTAGTGTCTGACCTAAGCAGGCTGGCCTGGAGCCCTTTTCTGTCATCACCATGCTCTGCTGAGTCCCAAAGCCACCCAGGGACCCCCCAGACCATCTCTAGCTGCTCCAGAGAACAGCCTGTGGAGAACGGGCTCCATCAGCAGTGGAGGGAGAAGTGGGGGGCAGAACACAGCAGCCAGGTCCCACCACAGTCCCTTCACCAGGCACGGACCCTGCATGGAGAGGCTCAAGATTCAAAACTAGAAATCTAACCACCATCTGTGGGGAAACACCCTCCCCACTCAGGGGGCCAGGGTCAGGCCAAGCACCTGTCACCCACCAGGGTGACACATCCAACACCACGGGGAAGACGTCGCCACCTTCTTAGGGTCCCCCCAAGCCTTTCCAGTCCCATTCACATGTCTGGGAGAAGGCTGCATCTCCCCCTGCTCTGCGGGCCTGATCAAGAAAAGCCCAGCTCCATCTTAGGTAAGTGGTGCCATAAATAACGTTCCCGTGAATGTTTCCTGCCTTCCCGGGGACACCTGCCCAGGCCCAGTCCCTGCTCCGTCATGTGGTGCTTTCCAGGAAGTAAATCAAGGCCCATGGCCTCGCGGCTGACAAGCCAACAGGTCAGGCGCCGGGAGGAGCAAATTAACTTCAAAGGACCCCTTCCCCACGGGACCTGGGAACACAGTGCCATCATTTGGGGGGCAGTCCTTGGACTCACACAATCATAGAACATCCAGGAACATAACAAGACAGGCATGTGGGAGCAAGGCCCACCCACAGGCTATGTCCCCATCCCAGGGCCCACCTCACCTCACCTCTGCGGTATTCTTTCTCAGTCCAAACCAGTCAGATTGGAACCTGCTTCCACCCCCAGCCCCACGTGGCCATTTGAGCACAGGGGCAGGCCCCCAAGATTTGCCCATCCACCACCCCGAGAACTAAACCTGAAAGGCCACCTGCCCCCAAACACATGTTCTAGCTCCCAGTCCCAGGCAGCCCAGACATCAGTCTCCTGCTGGGCAGGAAAAGAAACCTTGGGGGGTGCAGGCCGGGTGCTCAGCGGTGGCAGGGGTGGGGGCAGCTGATGCATGAAAGACAATATTGAGGCAGGCGCAGGCTCAAGGGAACACCATTCTCTTGGTCGAGGGCCCATACCTCGGAAACAAAGGACCCCCACAAGAGCCCCTGCACCCACAGCTGGCAGGCTGGCCTCCCAGCTGCCGACAGGTCACGTGGGCAGCCATGCCCACAGTGGCAGCTCCACTGAATGGCCCAGGCACCGACCCGAGGCTGACCCCAGGCTGATCCCTGGTGTCCCCCAGCAGCCTGACTGCCAGAAAGTGCAGGTTTCTGACAAGAGTCTTTTCTCAGCCAGGCAGGCACAGGGCCAGCCATGCAGGAACCGTGGGGCACTATGGACAACAGGCTCCAGAAGCTTGGCCCGGCCGCCTAGGGCTCTCCCCACAACACCCCCATGGACAGCAGGGACAGGCACCGAGGCTGAGGGGGGCGGCAAGCAGGGGCCTGGAGGTACGGATGGGCTCAGCACTGACTCAGCGGCCAGGCACCTGGGACTTGACCAGGCTCTGCAGCCTCTAGCCTGTGGCTTTAGGCAAGTCCTTTCCCCTCTCTGAGCCTCAGCCTCCTCCTCTGTAAAATGAAGATAAGGGTAAGGTCTACCTTGTTGAGGTTAATCCTGTAAGGATTCAAGGAGCTAATACTTACATGCAGGGCTTCAGGGCAAGGCAGGCACACACTGGCGAGCCCCTGCTATTAAAGGGTCTCTCAGCTGACAGGGCAAAAGCCCCTGTCCTAGGTCCGGAAAGGTGAGGGGTCTAGCTAAGACCATACAGGTCCGGCTCAGCCCATCGGGACAGAAGCTGCAGATTCATGTCTTCTGCTCTACCTGAGATTTCGGTGGGGGGCAAGATAATACGGTCAGGGGGCTATGCAGTGCTTGGGGTGGGTACCCTGACACATGCCAGAGAGCCCTCCCTGCTGCAGCCAGGCCTGCTGGGCTTGTGCACCTCGGCAAAGGGCCAGTTCCATGTCCCTGTGCAGGCAGCAGTGGCAGCTGGTGAAGGATGATGCATGGGACACCCCAGGATGAGGGGACCAGGGCTGTCATCCTGTAGTCCACAAGGGACACCAAGGATGTGCCCCTACCCACAGGAGCAGATGTGGGTGGTCCACAAGTTCTCAGGGTCCCGCTCAGCACCCACACTCAATCGGTTGATTTTGAGGGGGCACCGCCTAGAGATACTAAGTGGTGCGAGATGGAGGCCAGCCCCGGCGGCATCGAGTGCATCACCAGGTCCGGACAAGGGGGCTGGAGGAAGGCGTCGCTACAAGGGCTGCTTGGCAGATGAGGAGTGTGATGAGAAACCCCAGGGCTCTCTCACCCAGGGGACAACTCAGCAGTCCTCAGAGGTCACACAGATCCTTGGGTCACCTGTCCAGACAGCCTGGGAGAGGCTTCAGCAGCCACCCTTTACCAACCCACCCTGGATCCCTCCTCACAGCCTCAGACGATCCTCGGAGCCCAGGGTGCGGGTGGAAATAAAACTAAAGGCAAGAGCTGTCTGAACCCTGGTCAAGGACACACGTATGGCTCAAAGCCACACGTACGTAGCTAAATAGCATCCAGGACCTGCACCCTATTTCCTGGGCTCAGATACAGCATTCTTACTGCTCATCACACTACCTGCCTGGTTTGAGGCCCAACCAAGGTGTAAACGTGCACAAAAGGAAGAAAAAAAATTCCACTACAGTCGTCTCACCCAGGATGCAGTTTGCTTGCGAGGTGCCCGTTGCCCACGGTCCACCGCAGTCCGAAAACACAAAGCGGCAAGTCCCAGAAAGAAACAATTCTGACGTTTTGAACTGTGCGCTGTTCTGAGCAGTGTGATGAAATCCGTCACCGCCCTGCCTGAGAGGAGAATCATCCTTTTGTCCAGTGTATCCATGTGGTGCGCACTCCCTGCCTGGCGGACACCTAGTAGCCACCCTGGTTATCAGGTTCTCGGATCAGCGGTCACGGTAGTCGAGTCACCCTCATTTTACTAACAGCTCCAAAGTGCAAGAGGAACGACGCTGGCAATTCAGCCCAGGGGAAGCTGCAACACGTCCGTGTGCAGAGGAAAAAACAGTGTGTGCAGATTCAGTGCTAGCTGTGCTGGGGGGTCTTCAAGTGTGACCCCTGTGGGTAAGAGGGAGCTGCTATGCAGTGGTCTGGAAGGGTCCACAGTCTTTGTCACTCATCCCTTTATGAGGTGGGGACTAACATTCTCCCCGCAGCATGGGCCAGGCTGCTAAGGAAGAGACTACAGAGGAAGCGAATGGGTGCGACTTATGAGGCAAAGTCCTCAAAGCCCTGCACCCCATCCCCCAAGCCACCTGTGTTCAGATCACCCACTCTGAGGGTGGTCAGCTAAGGGAGGACACCCAGGCAGCCTGTGGAGAAGCCGTGTTCCCCGAAACCTCAGGAGCAGCTCCTCCAGCCCTCAGATGAGACACAAGGCCCCGGCCACAGCACGTTGACAGGCGCATGGGCTGAGAGATGCGCACGGACCACCAGCTGGGCTGTTCCCGAATCCCTGCTGCTTTTAGGTTTGGGGCAGGTTGTTACGCAGCACCAGACAGCTGATACAGGGAGTGTCACCGCATGCTTGACTGTTGAGACCCCCTCCCCCAATCTTTCCTCATTTCCCTTCCTGGAGTCCAAGAAGTTCAACCTTCCTATTGTCTAACCGCTATGCTATACGCCTGAAACGAATGTAAAATCATACTGAACAACAACCATCGTAGAAAAAGTTGTTCAACCCAAGAACTCTGTGCCTTTACTTAAGAGTCCCCAAAACTGTAGTCCCCTCTGATGCCATCATCCCTCCCCTCCTGCCCCCCTGCCCCTAGAGAGGTGGTCACCTCTCTTTACATCCCAACAACCCTAAGACAAAAAGTGTCTTTGTGCCCATTCCACAGACAGGGGAGAATGGGCTGGGACCCAAGGGCGAACAGATGATCAGCAGCAGGACCGGGCTACCCAAACAGTACCTACATTGGGGCCCAGGTCCCCATCCCGGGCTGTGCGAGGGGCTGGCTCTGCCCTGCCCTGCAGCTACATGCTGCCACGTACGCAGGGGGGAGGAGCGGGGCCGTGTGGATGGGCAATGTCATTGTTGCACCTCCCAGTGACCAGTCCCGGAGGCCCGGGAACAGATGTGAGGTCACTGCCCAGTGGCCGTGTGACAGGCCGGCCAGCTGGCGACTCGGGTGAACATGCTGTGACTGCCAGCTGCCGGCACTGGGCAGGATGGCACAGAGGTGGAAAGGCAGGTGGCAGCCACGGGGCAAATCCCAGGCCAGACCCCAAACTGTCACACACCCCTTAAGGCCAGTGGTGGGTATTCTCAAGAGGCACCAAGAGCAGCAAAAATGTTTCTTATCATTTTAAGCTCTGTTTTAGTATTTCTGCAGTGAACCAGGTTTCAGGAAAGGGGGGTCCTCAATGAGACAGAGGGACACTCGTCTGCATGAAGTTGGCACAGCCAACAGGGGCATGGGGGTGACTCTGGGGCTGGGGCCACCAGCTAGCCAGGTGCTGAAGCTGAGGAAATGGGGGGACCCCTGCTGGAACTGGAGCCCAAACCCAAAGCCTTACCCACAGCCCCCCCGCCCCCAATGGCAACCCTCTGCTCCCCTTCCTTTCCTGGGTCAGCCCCCACCTGAACGTCACTGTCAAGTTCCTGTTGGCAGTGAGACGGTGGAGCCCCTCCCCCAACTGAGCCTGCCCTCCCCACTCAGACAAAACCGACCGCAGCTCCCCAGACCCTCTCAGCAGCCTGCGGGCCTGCGTACAGCCCCCTCCTCCAGGATCGCCCCAGCCAGCGCTGTCCCCAGTGTCAGCGACGGGCTCCAAGAACTGTGAGCCAGGAATGCTGCTCTGCTGATGTCAGGTCACTTAAAATAGAATTCCAAATGAGCAGCTTCATTAGAGGAGTCTAAAATTAGCATTCCTCCTCAGCATGTGCGCATCAGAAGGGGTGGCCAGGGGGTCTGGGGGACACCGAAGCCAGGAATGGCATCTCCCTCACACCTCAACAGAAAGGACAGGGGCAAACTCGGGGAACCCAGAGACCCTGTGGAGGGTCACCCTGGATCTACTAGGGCATGGCATCTGAGAACCCCTCTCCCTTGCCTCCCCTTTTAGTCACAGGGGGGTCACTCAGGGCCCCTCCCTGCTCTTGCCCCCCAAGCCCTGCCCACAAGGTGGGCCTGAGCCGCGCACACACAGGTGTTCTCTGGCTGAGGCCAGGAACTGCGACTGCGGAGGGCAGAGGGGGGACTGGGGGTGGCCCTGGCACCCTCTGGAGGCCTCGGGGTGCCTACTCCCCTTGCCCTCATTAGAGAGGTATTTATTAACTTCTGCGCTCCTGGCCATTGACTGACTCTGTGTCTACATTATCAGCTCATGTAAATTCATTATCCTAACAGCTGGGAGTAAGCGCTGCTGCGTGAAGTCCAGTGATGGATGAGGGCTGGAGGGGGGGTGTCGGGCAGGGCACGGGCGTCCCTCTCGGCCTTGTACATGCTCCCCTGACATATTTGACTCAGCAGGAGAACGAGCTGGGTTCTGTGGCCTCCTCAATTTCTCATTTGCATCACAGGCTGCTGTCCTCCAGACAGGGACTCCTACCCCCACCACTGCCACGGCCCCAGGAGAAAAGAGCCAGCACAGCCAGGCCCCTAGGCAAAGCCCAACAACCCCTCAAGCTGCCAGAACCCCTCTGAGCCCCAGCTTTCTGGCCCTCTGGACCCTTCCAGGGTCGGCCCAGCAGAGCCCAGGCACTTTGCCAGGTGCTGAGGGCAGGCAGAGAGGAAGAGCTGCTGGGTGAACAGCACCCCCGAAATTGGCAAGGCCCCAGCCCTCCCCAGAAGATGAGGGGCTGGGCAGGCAGAGACCCCCGGCCCTGTCTCAGAACCTGGGTGACGTGTTTGCCTCTTCTGCTCCTTCCACAGAAGGGTGGTCTTTAATCAACACTTCCCTCTCCTCTGCCTGGGTTTCTAGTGTAATCAGAAGCAGCACAATGCTTAAAAAAAAAGGAAAAGGAAAAGAGGAGAAAAAAGACAGGCAGGCAAGGAAGAAAAAAGAAAGATCCAAGTGAGAGGGGCAGGCCTGGCTGGAACACCCAGGATGTTTGCATAGAACCCACCCACCCCACTCCGTGCTCTAAACAACAAACTCCGTCAGGGTGCAACCCCCCCCCCCCCATTCCATGTGGTCCCGCTCCCGCTCCCTCCTCCACAGCACAGCGGCGGAGGGGCCTTATTAATCAGCACTAGGCCTCCCGCCCGCCCTCCCTCCCGGCCTCCCGTGGACCCCATAATTACCACTTCCTTTCATCCCTGCTCTTCCCGGCTCCAGACCTCAGGCCTGCTCCCTCTATGCTCTGTAATTACAAGCTAATAGCTGAGATGAATTTTCTGCTGGCTCCCGGTTCAAGCACCAATCCGCCCCTTCCCCCTGACGGCTCCCCCTGGAGTAATTACACCCCTCAAGGCTGGGCCCAGCAGGGCTTCGCTCTTAGGCCGGTGCGCAATCTGGATTTACGTTCTCTAATCACCCCTCTTGGTAATTTTTCATTACCACAGAAAGCAATGTTTGTGAACAAATAAAGGGCGTCCCCCCCTGGCTCAGGGCCCCCGCGCCCCCCCTAAAGGGGGCGATGCTTCTGCAACCTCAACAAGGCCGGGTCACCCTGCATGAAGACCAGGGCGGGAGGCTTCTAGGCACCACGTGATCCCTGGAGCCTGCGCGGCTTCATAATAAATTCATTATTAGACGTATTTGCCCTGGGGTGTTCGCAGCTCCCGTGCATGAAGCCGTTTTTCTTGGGGGTGGCTGAGGACGCTGGCAGAGTGAGGAAGATCTCCGGAAGCAAAGGGGTGGCCTGCTGAGGCCTTCCAGTTCTTTTTCTACGGAGGATACCCCCTCAGGTGACAGGCTTCTAAGGGGATTGGGGCATTTTTCTTGCCCTGAGTCCCTACTGGACTAGCTCCCCAAGGCCAATGCCCTGAGTAGCTGTCGGCTGAGACAAAGCACTTGCTAATGGAAGAGCCCCAGCAGATGGCCTGGATCCTGACCTGGAACCAGAGACAGACCAGAAAGGAGAGCCCAGAGAACACAGGGGGAGGGAGAGGGGGAGGGGGGATGGGGAGGGAGAAGGGAGGGGCAGAAAGGGGTGGGAGGCCAGCCTGAGTGTGTACAGGGGACCCTGGCCCAGGAGTGAAATGAGTAACGAGGCTGCCATCCTCCCGGGTACAGACCTGTCACTCAGCGGCATTTATTAAGTCGCCACAGAATGCTGAAGGCAGGAGCTTCTGCGCAGACAGCGTCTGCCAGAACCTTCATCCACGAGCAGGGAGCCCACCCCCCGGGCGCTACCACCACAGGGTGAGCTGTTTGCAAAGCTCACTCTAGGGGTCCACCTGGCAGCTGGGAGGAGCTTTGACCCAGGCCCCAGGCAGCCCCCACAGCTGCAGCAAATGGGGACTGTGGGGCAACATTTAGGGTTCTCCCCAGCTTTGCCTGGCCACTGCCATGTTAGTAACTCAGGAAGGTGAACCTGAGTGCCGGGGAGAACACGAGCCAAGAGCTTTCGTGGAGACCCACGTGCACATGTGCCACTCGGTGCATGTGCTCCAGACTTAACCAGTGGGCTTGGCCCCAGGCTGGTTCACCAGTGGGGGTGGCCGCCGAGTGGATGGCAAGGGCAGAGGTGGGCAAAGGGTTGGTGCCAGGGCAGCTGACCGACAGAGGCCTCCAAGGACCGTCTACGGGTTGAGGTTCAAGGCCGCAGATGACTGGAAGGCCTGGAGGTTCCGGTGGAGGCGAAGGACGGAAGTCAGGCAACAGATGGCAGCAACATTTGACAGAGATTATTCTAAGCTGTTGCGTCTGGAGAAGCCTGGGCGGGACAGATGACGGCGGGCGGGTGAGAGCAAGAGCAGCTAGGCAGTGGCGGTGGGGCCATCCACGGAGGGGTGGGGAGAGGCTGAAAGGGTCTGACAGCCGCTAGGAAGCGAAGGACTGAGATAAGAAAAGGCAGAGAGAGGGGGCCAAGGTTGCAGCCCAGCCTCCTGGGCCCCAGGCACCATTTCCTAACAACATCCATGTTTCCCCGACCTCATTCTAGAACGCTGCGCAGGGGCTGCAGTAACTGCTTTTCCAGAGCATCAGTTACCTTTCACAATAGCTCCATGAACAGGCCCCAGCAGACCAGGAAGTCGTCAGGCAGGCCACCTAGAGTCACACAGCTGAGCCAAGAGACAACCAAGGACTGGCGCCAGAGGGCCTGATCCCCACCCCTCTATCACCCCTGAGTTCAATGCTCTGGGCTCAGTGGCCCTAGGGCCAAGGAGCCCCCCACCCACAAGTTTATCCTGCCTTTTTACTCCCACTGTACAGATGTATAAACCAAGGCTGGGAGAGGGTCACACCTTTGTCTAAGGTTGCATGCTGAAAGACTGAAGAGCCAGGATGGGAACCCAGTTTTCCTTCCTGCTATACTGAAAATGTGCTTTTGAAAATGAGAGGGCACTGCAGAGGGCCCCCACCCCCAGAGCGGTAACCTCCCACTTTGCTGACTACCATGAGAGCACCCACCTATGTACAGATGGCATTGGTGAGGATCAGAGATGACACCAAGCCAGGGGGTCAGGGTGACGACCTGACCTTGGAACCTCTCTACCCTGAACCCCCATTCCTGTAGCACCAGGCTGCAGGGGACCCAAGCTGGGGCCCCTGGGAGGCCTGGGACACAGCCTGGTGGCCACCCTTTGTGTGCTCAAGGCACCTGAGCTAACCAGGCCACCTGGGAGCGGGGCCTCCTTCACAAAGGAGCACTTTCAGCGACTCCGGAGGTGCAGAGTGTAGGAAGTGGGTGAGGGTCAAAGGTGTCCAATGCGGATGAGAGGTCCCAAGGGAGAAGATCCCAACCTGGCCAGGAGGTGGACACGGAATGCCTCCCAGTTTCCACAGAGCACAGGCAAGGGCTGGCAGGTGGGGAAACGGGGCCTCGAGGGCAGGGGGCAAGGCCAGGTCCTTACACCAAATGGATAGAACTTGATTAGGGGGAAGCAGCAGCTGAGACTATTGCCTGACTGGCCCCCAGGCCCCGCTTCTGGCTCCCTCCCTGCAGACAGGAGGTTGGGCACAGGACCCTGAGTTTTCAAATAGCTCCTGCTTTCTGCCTCAGGTGAGAAACTGCTCCAGAAGGGAGAGGGAGGGCCAGGGAATGTAAGAGCATCTGTCCCTTCCATACCGAGTGCAGGCTGACAAAAGCTGCCTGTGTGGGGTGAGCATGCCCCACCTGGTTCCCCAGCCCCTAACGGCACTCAGTAGGTGCTGCTCAGTGGGTGTCCACCAGCCATATCTTCACAAGTGGGAAAGGGCTGCCCACATCCCAGTTCAGCTATGCTGGGAGCTTCAGAATCTTAAATGGTAGGTACCACTGGGGAGGGGCAGAGGGACTGGATCACTGGTTGGAAAACCAGCCAGAAGACCAGTTTGCTGCCAGGTCACTGCAGGGGCCAGGCCTCAGTTTCCAGTACCCCAGGGTAGGGGTGCCTAGACGGGAGGAGGCAGAGGCTAAGCAGGCCTCCTTGTACCCTCAGACCCATTTACCTTTAGCCTCATCTTGTTTAAATGCAAATCAATGGGAAACATTTTAAAACAAATAAACAGTAGTTGTCCCTTAGTCTATCCCTAAGTTGCCAGCTGGCCAGAGACCCCACCACTCCCCACCATCTCAGGCTGGTCAGCTTGCTCGATGCCAGTGGGATCTCCCCAGCTCTGAAACCCTTGGTGGGCTCAGGCAATGAATGAAAGGAGCCTGGAGGAGCTTAATAAACATGCAGCGGCCAGGACCCTCGGCTCAGATGCTGTCAACATCTTAATTCAATCCAGAGGCAGCAGGAAGAGGTCAACCCTCCACCCCCAGCCCCAGGGGTGAGGGCTCATTCGGCAGGAGGCCCTGATCCTGGCGCGTGTCAGCCGCAGGTGGGTCTTCCTGGAATCAGAGCCAGTTCGCTCAAGCCAGGGCTAGTCTCAAATTATAAAACGATTTTTTTGCTTTTGCGCAAAGGGCCATTCTCACGATACTTGGCAGACCAGACCCTCTGGCCGGAAAAAAATATACCGACTGGATTAATTCTGCACCTAGTTTCTCCAAATTCACAAACACCCACCGGCAAGCCCCACAGATACGCAAGGCGATGCCGGGCATCCGTGAACCCAGGTTTCAGAACCCTAGAGCATGGAATTCTTTACATGTCAAACCCTAAGTATTTAACACCCCTTTCCCCAATATGTTCTACCCAGGCTGAGGAGGTACAAGATATCAAAGCTAAAATCCAGAAAACTTGGCAGTTCTCAGGACGTTTCCCGACCTGGGCTCATTCATCTTCCAAGCCCCTTGTACCATGCCCGCTCATCAGTAAGTGCCCCACGGGAACGAAACCTGCTACCCCCCCAGCAAAATGGGCCTCAGAACAGAGCCACCAGGGCACAGCTTGCCTAACAGCCGCAAACAATGAGTCGTGAGCTCCCTAGTCCTAACACTGCTATCAGCCCGGCTGGCTGGTCACCTGCTTCTGGCCACAACCACCTGTCACCAGCTGCTGCGTAGCCTACTGCCGAGGTCTAAATTATTCTTGCCTCCATTCAAAAATAAACAAAACACCCCTCCTCCAACCCCCCATAGCTCCAACTGACAACCTACACAGTTCTAGTAACGCCAGCAGGATCCTCAGGTCCAAAACTGGCTCATGGGTGCCAGTCTCCCCATCTGGGAAGTGAGACCACACCTTGGGGAGCCACCCAGTCCACCCCAAGGCCTGCTGCGGATACAAAAAAGGCCTCAAGCACAGTCTTTACTGAAATGTAGGATTTTCTTCCTCTCACAGGGTCAAAAATGTCCTTGGAGGCCAAGGGTTCAGGAGCAAAGGAAGACCCCAGTTAACCAGAATGGGGCACATAAATAAAGGGGCACCAGACAGTGCGTTCCCACAACTTCTCCCGCAACACCCAGCAACTTCTTAAAGGAACTCAGAGCTCCGAACCCATTTCCTTTCTCGGAATCTATTCAACAGGACAGCTCCATGCATACACCCATCCACAGGGCTCGCGAGGTACTGCCGTGTGAGCCATGAATGCTGCTGGTAGGTGGGACATGGAATCCCAGAGTCCACTGCGGCTACAGAAACCCCAGCACCCCGCTAACATCCCCAGACAGTAGGGCCATGAGAAGAAATGCACATGACCAGTTCCACCTTGGGAACCAGCTATGTAGTTCAAATGTACCCCCTGGGTCCACAACAAATCCTTTAAGAGATAATGGAAACACAGCACCAAGAGCCTATGGACCAAGGGCAGAATGGGGCTGATTCAGAGCCTCGGTTTTCTCACCTGTTAAATGGGGGCAACTAAGTTATCTCCACACCGGTGAGGTGACAGGGAATGACCACCCAGTCCCTCATCCTCTGGGCATAAGTCCCTCCAGTGCTCCCATCGACTAGCAGGGAGCACTACTTCAGTTCCCTGTATCCAATTTTGCACCTACAATGCCGAGTGCAGCAGCGGCTGCCGTCTGGTGAACCCTCACGTATTTAAGTGAAGAGTAAAAAGTCACGTATCACATGCAAAGAAAGTTACAAAGCTGCATTCAAATAATACAAGGAATTCATTAAGATGAAACTCATATCCCTTGGTTTTCCGTTCCTTCTCTACTGGTAGTTACCAGCTGGATGATTTCAAGCAGGAAGAACCTCCTGGGACCCCCATTTCTCCTAGTGAATGGGAAGGGGGATGAGCCTGACCTCCCATGTCAAGGGAGGACAGAACAGGGGAGTGAGATCGCCTCCTCCATACCTGGTGTGCACACAACAGCCCAGCGCCTCCAGAGAGGTACACTCCCACCGGGTGCCGACAGCCTGGAGACAGCTCATGAACCCAGACTAACGCCATGGACCTGCCTCACATCAAGGCATTCCTTTCTCTTGTTACCATAGGGCTGAGTGGCGAGTTAGGTGTCACCTGCGACCCTCAAGGAGGAGTGAAGACTGGAGTTAACACAAAGGTAGCCCCTGCCTGCCCCATCCGCTCCCGATCAACACTCAGATTTTCCTTCGGGACGGCTTAACCTGTCCGACATCAATACTGCCCTGACCAAAGCTCACAGATCAATTTCTTTTTATTGCAGCCAGTGGCCACAGACCTTCCAGCTGAGCACAGGAAGGGCAGGGCTGGGGAAGGGGTGGTAGAGTGAAAAAGCACCTCCCTCCTCCAGACCTACAGTGCAACTACTAAGGGAGGAAAGAAGGCGGCTGCAAGAGGGGTGTGTGTGTGCGCGCGCATGTATGTACACTAGTGCAAGCAGGTGTGCAGTTGAGACTCTGGGAGCGGGGGAGGCCACAGAAGGACACATTTGACTGCAACAGTCCCAGCAGGGGCTTATTTGGAAACTTGAGCCTTTGGGTCTTAGTAGGAAGAGAGACAGCAGCCCTGCCCCACACTAAACACTGCAAGGCACAGGGTCAAGAGCCCAGTCTTCTGGGTCTCTTAAACGAAAATCCCAAGACACCTGAGTCACTGAGAACAGCGATGAACTTTTGGCCCTCCATACTGGCAGGGACGTATGGGACACAGCTTGGGGGAGGGTCTATGGCACCATTTGTCTGTGTGGGATGCCCCCACCCACCTCTGAAGGCCCCAGAGCCACTACAACATGCAACTCCTCATACACATGTCAAGTTTTCCAGCTGGAGGAACCGGTTCCCGAATTAGAAGGCTTGGCCAGCACTGCAGACACACACAGAAGCCACCCATCCAAATATAACTCTGAACTTGGAGGTCCTTTAGAAGAGGAGCTTCAGCTCACCTGGGCTAGGTAAGAGAACCACCTCAGGTTCACAGAGCCCAGAGCCGTCCAGTGGCCTGATGATGGCATTATGGGAAGTCAGAGCCCTCCGTACCAGTGGGTTTCTCCCCACCTTCCCCAGCTCAGAGGGTGCCCGGTCCCAAGGCGATGTTTGCTCTGGCGCGCAGGATTACTCCAGCCAACAGGGGGCCAACAGGACAGAGGCTGGCTTGCCAAGAGAGACCTCAATTCTCCTCAAGCATCAAGCACCTTCCTCAGGGAGACAGCCACTGCCGACCCACTGCCCTGGGGTTGGGGGACTTATAAAACACAGATGTCTGTGTCCTACCCCCTAGAGCATTGGTGGCAAACACAAGGCCGTGGGCTGAATCAGGCCTTCCATCTTGTTCTATTTGGACTGGGCCCCTTGTTTCTACCCAGCTCCCTTAACCGTGAAGGAGTTAGTTACATTTATACAGCCCTAAAATGACATTTGGCCCTTTGAAGGCAATTGTGAGGCTGAGGCTGATACGGCCCCAAGGCTGATGTGGCCCCAAGGCTGATGTGGCCCCTGGTGAAAATGAGTTTGCCACCCCTGCCCTAGAGATTGGGGCTTAATTGATTGGTTACAAGTCCAGCCTGGGCCTGGAGGCTCCCCAGGTGATTCTGAAGTGCAGCCAAGAATAAACACCCTGGTTTGGATGCTTTCTGCTCCCCTCGTACTTCATACCTTACTCAAAAGTCACCCCTCAGAAACCCCCAAATCCCACAGGATTCCACGAAACTTTAGATTCAGCCAGATCTCCTCTTTCTCACAGATGCTTGCCAACTTCCTGCCCCTTCCCTCAGCTCCATCCCACCTTCTCCAGGCTGCTTACACCCTGCATTAGCTCCCCTGGTGACCTTAGGAACCTGCTCAGGAGTGGGGGAAGGGCCCCTGGGACTGTCAGGTGGAGGAGCAGCCCCAGCAGGGGCCAGGAGTATGAACGCCTATGGATTCCAGTGGGCACAAGCGAAGGGGCTGGTGAGGCTGGTAGCAACAGAAGGAGCTGCAGAGCTGAGATTAAAGGACCCCAAGCACAGTTCTGGCAGGTGTCGAAGGGTTGTTCTGTGTTATCTGGTCTGTACACCTCCCAGCAGCCTGTGCAGACTGAGTTCATAGGAGGCGCTTGATAAATTCTCATTGACAAGAACACTGAAATGTCACCTCCTGCCTCTGGCCTTGGCTGGGGAGCAAGACCAGCGTGGGGAAGTGAAGCCAGCAACTCAGCGACCCATATGCTGTCTGCAAGAGGGGAGAAATTAAAGCCAGAAGGGTGGTCTTCAGTGCAGTGGCCACCAGGAAATGTCACCCAAAATGTGGATCGCTGCAGGTTAAAAACACAACTCTCCTAGCACCAGGGGAGGGGGCAGGTGGCCTCATGCAGCCCTGTGGCTTGGAGACCAGGTTGCCATAACAGAGATAATTATCATGCTCCCACCCAAACCCAGGTTGGTGTGGACTTCGAGTAACCCAGGTTGGAAATTCCAAGCCTTCGGATAGGGCCAGGAAAAACCGGCCTTGCTAGCTGGCTCCACAAGCCCTGCAAGTTTCTGGGGCAAGGAGGCAGCAGCCAGGCCTTGCTCACCTGTGCTCTTCTAGCCAAGTAGGTAGGGGCGCATGGCCCTCCGGCCCTTTCTCTTTCAGAGCAGAGGAGGAGGAGGGGGGATATCACAACCAAAGAAACTCAAGAGGGCTGGGGAGGTCCCCAGCTTGGAAATGCAGGACACAGGTCTGACACAGAGACGCGCTGTACAGATTGCTCTGGTTCCTCTGGCCAGATACGCCGAGCCCAGGGGCAGGAGGCCACCGATGGAAACCACAAGGTTCTCTTCGATCTGCAGCCCCTTAATTTCCCCCAGAGACTGGGAAGTTATTGGCAGCTAGAGTTGCCTAAAGGGACAGTTTTACAAGGCCTACTGGAGCTCCCAAAGGAGTTCCATTCTTGCTGTGAGCTCCGGTGCTCAGGCCCCCACCCCTCGTCCTCAGTTTGCTCACCTGTCAGGGGACTGGTTCTAGCCTCAGTCTGTGCATTAGAGTCACCTGGAGAGCCATGAGAACATTCCTTCTCCCCCACAATCCCCTCTGGGGCAGAAACAGAGGCTCTGGCTTAGTTGGGTTTGGGGAGAAGTGGACACCAGCAGATTGAGAAAACCAAACTGGGGGAATCTACAAACATTTTCAACTCCTGACAAGCTAGGATTCTAAAAGCTGTCCCCCACCAGTCAGGGTGTGCACTGTAGAGAATAGCTGCTATCTTGTTCAGAGCCTGGCCCTACATATAAGACTGTGCCTGCAACCAGGGCAGGCCTCTCAAGGCTGGGCCGACCCCAGGATCCACCCCCTGGCTGCTCCCTTGCCCCAAGGCTCAGAGAAAGAAAACCAAGTGTCAAAATGATGGCTGGCTCTAGCACGCTGTACTTCCCCTCCTTGTTGCAACCTCCTGCTTCCAGGCAAAGTGACAAGAGCCAACCACGCACCAGCCACCCAGGCCCCTACAACCCCCTGCTCCAGAGGTCAGGGTTGCAGGACCTGATGCAGGCCCGTGTGAACTGTCAGTGTAGCTGCTTTGGTAAAGCCGGCCTGCTGCACACTTCCTAGTTCTTCTGGGCGGGGTGGGGACTCCCCTGCACAGACTGCAGCTGGGATGAGCCCGGGCTACCAGTTGCAGCCCGCACCCCAGGCCCCCTCATCTGTGGCGGGGCCCAGCTGAGTCAGGTGGCAGCCTGTGCCTCAGGTTCCGCCATCTCTGAGGGTGGAGCGGCCCATAAACACAGGGTGAGCAATGCTGACATGCCCCAAGCTTAAGTAACACCGAGGGACATCCCGCGGCAGGCTACTCACCGGCCCCTCCCCCAAAGCAGAGAAACCCAGGGGAGAGGGCCCAGGCAGCCAACCAGAGGACACATTTCTAAGTGTCCCACCAAGACCTTCACCTCCTGCTTCTAGCAGTTGGCCTAGGCCAAGAAGTTCCCCACTCAGAGTTGGGTAAGCCTTTTGTTTCAGCACCTTTCACAAAAGGAGCCCCCCTTTCCACCCCAATCTGTGTGGCCTGGGTAAGAGGTTAATAAGGGTTTCATGTATTTTAGACCCACTTTGCAGACAAAGGCTAGTTTACAAACAAGAGCCAAACAGACTCAACACCGGCTGGTCTCCACCACCCAGCTGGGGGAGCCAGGTGCTCCTGCCCAGCAGTGCTCCAGCCAAGGGCCCCCAGCCCATCATCGGGAGGCCAGAGCTCTCCACCCCATCAAGGCAGGGGCCAGTGGAGGGCCTCCCGTGCCCCAGTTCGAGGAACCCCTTTCCCCCAGGACCCAAGCCTAGAGCCTAAGTGGTCCCCTTATCTCCCACCCTGAACTCCTGAGGGGGAGGGGCGGGAAAGGGGGCTGGGGGTGGGGAAGGAGCCGGAAGGGGAAGGTGGGAGGACGAGCCCAATGCCGCTCCGCCTTCAAGTAGAGAATTTAATTAGCCTGCTGGGGAGGCAGGCGGGCGGCCGAGGAGGTGTCTCTGGTGCTGCAATATAATTGAATCGGCTCCACTCGGTCGGGCCACTCGCCGCCCATCAGCACGGCCGCCGGCCTGGGAGGGCGGGGGAAGAGGGGGCGGGGAGGCACATCCAGGCGGAGCAGGAAGGGCTGGGAAGGGAAAAAACGGCAGCGGGGGTGAGGGGCGGTGGATGCAATCACCCTACCACCTCCGAGCCCCGGGCAGCCATCTTCGGCAGAGGAAGGGGCAGGGAACAGCTCCCACGAGTCGGGAGGCGGGAGGGGAGAAGCAGCAGTCTTGGCGCGCCCTAGGGAAGCAGGGCGTGGGGGTCAGAGACGCGGGGAGGCTACAGTCCCGCCCTCCCGGCGGTCACTCCGCTTCAAGGGTGGGGGCTTAGGGGGGCAGAGAGGCGGGGAAGAGGGGGAGGGGAGCGAGACAAAAACCCCAACCTCGAGGCCTCTGCCCATGAGCCCCTCTTCCAGCCCAGCCCCCGCCAGCACCTGCCACGGGGGGCACACAGCCACCCCCCTTCTTGCTTCCTCCCCCGACGCCGCAAAGTTTTCACTTCGGCTCTGGACCGTCGACAGCTCACCCAAAGCACCCCCAACTGCCCGCTCACACTTACGGTCCCCTCACCGAAAGTAGTCACCAAGCCAGTGCTCCACTGAGGCCCATGTCCCAGCCTGGAGACAGGCCGCTCAGGCTACGACCCGCGGTGGGAGGGGGCCTCTGGTCGCCTGCCAGCCCGCTCAGCTCTTATCATCGCTCACACACTCCGGGGAAGCTGCCTGGTAGCCGTTGGCAGCCACCCTGCGTAACCCGGGAACTTGGGAGAGGAGAGACGGGCGGTCGTGGGGGTCCGGAGACCCAAACCCTCGTCCCCTGGCCCACGAACTGTGCTCACCTTTCATGCCAGGGCCCCGCAGCTCTGTCTCGGCTGACACATGCTGGAGCCACAGTCGCCTAGTGTTTGTCTAAACTGCTTATCTCACCCGGGCTGTTCGGTGGCAGCGGTGGCGGCGGGCGGCGGCGGCTAGGGCCCGCTGGGGAGGTGGAGCTTCCGGGGCCCAGGCCAAGAAACACCTGCTGCTGTCGCAGCCGCTGAGGACACACCCAAGCGCAACGCCGCCCACTCTGGGGCCACTGGCTAGCTCCCGGCTCCCTGACCTCTGCCAGCAGGAGGTGTCGGGTTTCAGTCGCAAACACACGGGCGCGCGCACTGACGGGCGGGCGCCGGGTACATTCGCCGCGGGTACACGCCCCTCCCCAGCCTGGCCAGCCAGGTGAGCCAAGGACACCAGCAGGTAGGCTAAGTGCCACCCTCAGCCTCCCGGGGGCCCCTGGCTTGACTGCTCAGAGGTCCCTGGCACACTGGTGTCTAAAACCAGCTACTTGACTCCAGAAGTAGGGAGCAGTTGCTTCCCAAAAAGCCCGCCACGCGAATAAAGCCCTCGTGCGTCTCGTGACCGCTTCCCTGGCGCCTAGAACAGTGTCTGGCACAGGGAAGGCCCAATGAGCGAACCGATAAACTCACGTGTTCTGGCGGCCAACTTTTCTGTAGCTGTTGTGAGTTAGAGGCGAGCACAAAAAAGTCTATATATATACATTGTTCCTCCCCCCACGAAATGCGTGACCTTACATCTTCACAATGAAAGGGTTCAATAATAAGAACTTGGGCCTCTGCACCTTTCTCCCAAAATTCTATGAACTACCCCCTCCCGTTTTAAGAAACTTTCAGGAAGACCACAACGCAGGGAGAAAGGGTAGTTCTTTAAAGAACCCACATCCCCGCGGCTGGAGTCCACGGAGGCGCCACTCCACCAGAGAGATCATTAAGTAGCTGGGGTTGCGGTCAGAGGCGAGGCTGTCCGCCTCCAGAAACTGGCACGACCTACTGGGCCTCCGGCCCCAGCGCAACACCTCCTCATTCCTGGCATCCCCCACCCTACCTCACCCAAGCACTTGACAGACTGGAATGACTCAGGGAGCGTCCTGAAATTCCTAGGCACCCACAAGCGGCAGAGCGAAGGATTGCGGGTCCCAGCCTCCCTCTCCACCGCCACCCCGCCCCCACCCCACCCCCACCCCCACCCCGCCCTGCCCCGCCCCCACCGGCAGCGGCAGCGGGCTTCATGGCGAGCCAGGAGCCCACCCCCCTCGCCTCCCGGAAGCGCTGAGTTAATGGCGAAGGATTCGCCCGTCGCCCCTGACCCTAGCATTCCGAGGCCCCAACTCCGGGCGTCCAAAGCTCCCAGCATCGCTCCGATGCCCGGGGCTTCTCCCCAAACATCTTCCTTTGAAAACCCTCTTATGTACAGCTTTCCTATTTGTGACCTGAGAGACAAACAAGTATGCCCCCCCCCCCCAACGGCCGCCCCTGCGCCGCGCCGCGGGTTTCAACTTTCTGCGCTGGGTGCCAGCCCGAGCTTCTGCCAGCCCCAAACCTGCCCCAGGACATGCCCGCGCTGCGCTTGGCAGGCACTCGCGCTATCATCCCCGCAGGCCTAACCTCCCCCGCCTCCCTCCTTCTCTATCCCCGCGCAGTCCCGGATTGCGATGGGAGGGAGCGCTGGGCGCCTGCCACCCCCCGTCCATCTGTTCCCGATGACGCTGGCGGGCCCGGAGCACTCTGAGCGCGAGCCAACGGGAGCAGAACCCGCCTGTGTGTCCGCTGAGGGGGCGAGCGGCAAGGCCCCCAAGCCACTCACACGCTGGGGCGCACGGGTAGGGGTGCTTACGGGTCGGCCTCCCGCCTTGCACAAGGCTCCTAGCCGACCACAAACGAAAAGGGAAACGGATTGGTGAGGAGGGGCTGGGGGGCCGTTACTAGCTCCTACCTGCGGGCACTGGCCGGCCCTGGGACCTCTCCAGAAGGGCGCTTCTCCTTCACCACCCGCCTCGCTCCTGTGGGTCTTGGCCTTTCCCCGATACTTGACTTCCCCCACCACACGGTGCATCCGCAGCGCAGTCTGGCAATTTATACCCAGCAATGGCCGGTAGATTCCTCGTGGCCTGGGCGTGGGGGAGGGGTACCTCCATCCTCTCAGGGAGTCACGCGGTGGGGGGTGGGGGTCGTTAGGCAGGAACTCAGCCACTTGCCTAAGACTTTAGAAACAAAATTAAACCCCTCGGGTGTCTGTTCCAATCCTTTTCTACCATGATTCGACCTGCGGTGGGGAGGGGGAGAACTTTAAATAAACAACTCGCACCTGGCTGGGTGGTTCCTCTTCGCTTTGTCCCTAGGGGGTCTGGACGCCCAGGCCCAACCTGCCCTCTCAACTGGACCTGACTCTCTCGCCTATTTCCCTTCATCCCCAGGGGGCCTTGGTGAGGAGAGGGGTCAGTCCTTCCACCTGTTCCAGGAGGACCACAGTGGCCAAAGGTTTGTGGGGTGGCTACTATGGATTACCATTTAACTAATTTTTGGAGTTGGCAGATCCCCCTCTCCCTTGTGAGACGGGTGGTCGGATCCCGTTCACAGATGAGGAAGTGGGGCCACCAGTTGTTCAAGGTCAGGTGCGCACCAGGACCCTGGGAGGTGTGCTTGGAGCGGTTGGCACCTGGAGTCTCCCCTTCCTAGCACAGCCACCAGAGGCTGCGGGGTGCTGTAGGAAACAGCAGCAACAGCTTGGGGGCAGTAGCGAGCTGGCTCTGTGGACTTGGTCAGAAACCGCTGCCGGCCACCGGGCAGGCTGGCACAGGGGAGATGGATGACAGTCACTGTCGGTGCGCCAGGCCCAAGGAAATTAGTAATCCGGGAGCACGGCCTCCGAGCTTAAGGGTGGGAATTGCTCCCCTGCAGCCAGCGCGCTCCTCACTAACGAGGTCTGCAGCTTGACTCCTCATTTTCCTCCACTGGAGGCTTGGGCTGGCTGCCCTCCATTTCCCTCCAGGCGTGTTCCTTCTCCTCTCTCTTCAGCAGCTCCTACCTTGCCGCCAGCCGAAAGCCCTTTCTGGGAAAAGCACTGTCTCCTGGACCTCCTCCCTCATTCCCATTTGCCTGGAAACCTGACAGAGAAACAAGGTTCTGGGTGAAAAAGCAAGGCGCCAGGGCCAATCCTATGAGGGGCTGGATGAGGACACCCCCCAGAATCCTGCTTCCTTTGTGCTAGAGGCAGCGGGATGCTGGTGCATGCTTGCCCACACCCCTAGACCCCTGCCAGCCTGAACTGTGCTTCCTAGAGCAGGAAGCAGGAGTCCAATGGCCCTCACCTTGCTCTGAACACTTACTCAGGTAGATCCCTGCAAAATCCAGCCTCACCTCCATGAGCCCTGGGACCTGTGAAACCTGCAAGGTCAAAAGGATGAGAATGCCCTCAGGATGAGCCCCAGGAGTCTCCTTACACCTACCCCCTGAGGTTGGGAACTGAGAAACAGGTCTCTAACATAGATGCCCAGAAGGGATCCGATTAGGGATACTGCTCCTGGTCTATGACGAGCCCTTGGTACCAGGAAGGGAATCCTGCTCTTTATCATTCAGCTCCTTTTGGGATTAACAGGACTCACAAGCTTTCCTCAACTCTCACCAGCTGTTCCTAGCACATAAGGACTGCACACATCACCTTTACATTATGACCCTGGCCACCTCAGCACCTCAATCTATAAATAAGCGTCAGGGACCTGAACTTCGTTGTGGGTGGGAAGGGAAGATCACTCCTGCCACTTACCAAACACCTAATAAGTGCCAAGGCTGTTCAACTCATGTCACTTAACCCCTAGAGGCATGTAGCAGTGTAGCAGGCATGACCTCCGTTACAAAGCTCATTGAGGGGACCGGAAACAGTTTAATTAACTTGCCTAGGGCACACAAATTCAAGCCAAGCCCGATCCAGACCCTGGCTGTCCACCTTTACCTGGCAGCAACTCTAGCTACCTGCTGCGGATAGACTTGGGGTTCGTGATACAGGCCTCAAAGTGTTTTCAGGTCTAAGGCCCTCATTTGGGAATATCCATCCCCAGCAGCTGTCCCAGTGTCCAAAATTCATTCTCCCCTCTGGGGGTGTTGACGGGAACCATCACTCAGAGCTTAGCACCCCAACATTTGCAAAGTCCCTCTTTGTGAGTGGTCCACCCACCCAGGGGGGTGCATATCCACAGAGGGCACCATGGGGGCCCCAAGGGCTGAGTGGCGGGTCCGAGCCCCTCCTGCCCAGCTCTGTGACCAGACTCCCACCACTTACACTCCTGGGTCCCTTTTTTCTCTTTCCAGCCGCTATCACTGGCCCAGAAATCCTCTCCATTCTTCAAAGCCCAGCTTAAATCTTATCTCTTCCAAGACGGCTTTTCCCATCCCGCCTCTGGAACTCATCTCTCCAGTCACTGCGTCCCACTCTTAGATAGTGATCACACAGTGCAATGGGTCCCACGGGTCTTAGATAATAGTGTGCGTGTGTGCTTGCATGTGAAATAGATTCCCAAGCCACCCTACTGAGCTCCTGTCTGGGTTCAGGGCCAGAAAGGGACATCTTTAACAAGGTGTGTGTGTGTGTCCAGGCCTCTCTGTGATTGTTGCAGCCCCAGGTTCCACTCACCCGTGTGAGACAGTGGGTACCCAGAAGGGAAAGGGACTCATAGCTGTGACACAGCCCCAGCCACCAAGCAGACTGATGAACGGATAAATGGAGGGAAAGACTCAGTCACTCTCCAGTAGCCAGTCACCTCCAGCGCAGCAGGCACGGTCCAGGTCTGACAATCCCTAGGATGGGGGCACAGGCGTTTGCCTCTTAACCCCGGGCTGCCCCAACACTTCCTGCCCTTTCAGCGCTGCTCCCAAGCTGCACCCAGCACACAGCTGCACTCCTTTACAATCAGTTAACAGCTGTTTTGCATAGATTTTCAATTCTAATTGCCTTGCTTTGTGAGCACCGAGGAGCCCGGGTGAATGGGGAAGCCGCCGAGCGGCTAGAAAGCAGGCAGGGAGGGGGGAGGTACTCGAGAAGCACTAAAAGGAAGCCAGTGTGTGCCAGGCTGGCTGCCTTTTTTTTCTTTTTCTTTTTTTAATAAGAAAAGAAAACCCCTGCCACTAACTGCCCCCGCCCCAGCTCCAGCCTCTGCTACTTGAGCCTGGAATTTGAAAGGTGCCCCCAACCTTGGGAGGGATGCCACCCTTCCCACCTCCCCCCTGCCCCCCCACCCCGTCCCCGGGCTCCCCAACCCACCTCAAACAAGGTACCCTGCAGGGCCAGTGTGCAGCTCTGGAGCCCCCGCAGGGGCCTTTACCCCCTCCCCCTTCAGTCCTCGCCCCCCTCCGGCCCCTCCCTCCCAGCCCCCAGGCTCTCCAGTACCCCGATATGGGAAGCTAATTGGACAATAAAGTTGAGCAGCGAGGAAACGTGCTCTCTGGAGACAGCTGGCATCTATAAAAGAGAAATATTTGCATTTAAAACCTTTAAACTTTAAAAGTAGGGCCAAGGCAAGGGGAGGGTGGATGGAAGGGGTGCTCAGACCCTCAAGGGGGGCAGCAATTCCTGGGGGGTTGCCCCGCACAAGCTGCTAGGGGTCCACAGAGGCCCTGAGAATGGTAGTTCTGGACCCGGTTCAAGCCTCTACTACGACCTACAGAGTCCCAGTCGGCCACCACCACGGGGTAGCCTTGCCCTGGGTGGTGTGCTCGCCTCCCTAGCTCCCCACCCACTTGGGACCTCCGGCACTCCTGGGGACTCCCCAGATCTTTTCAAAAGGAGCATGAGGACCAGGATCCCACACCCCCGGGGTGGGCCTCATTGAGCTGATGCCCATCCATCCCCCTAGGCTCCTCTCCACAAACTATCCCTCCCCCTAGCTACTGGCTTCAGGAGGGACCTAGCCCTTGGCTGTCAGCAAGGAGACAGTTTGCAAGGAGCCAACTTCTGGTGGCCCAGCGCCTTCCCCCTCTCCCTGTGTTCCTGACCCTTTCACATTATGTACCACCCCACTGCCCCGAGAGGAAGACATGGAGGCTCAGGGAAGTCCACCGACTTCCCAGGACCCCCCGGGGCACCTCCTCCTCCTGCACATTGCCGCCTGGTTTTCATTTCCTCGCATGCCTAGTTCCCATTTTTCAAATTTGAGAGAAACCTGGCCAAATATCCCCACTGTCAACATTTGTGATGTAAAGTCAGCAGAGAATATGTTCCTGAGTGGTCTTATTTTAGCAGGCTTTTATGAAATCGCAGAGGACTTGAAATCCTCAGCTCCCGTCTACCTGGCAGGCCTGCATGGGCTGGTACGGACTCCCTGGCTCTACCTTCTAGGGCAGGAGTGGAAACTCCCAGGGTGGGGGTGGTAGAAAATAGTGGCCAAATGACCAACAATGTCAGCTAAGCAGAAACCACGTCAGGTATGTCCCCTCTACCCCAGTGTCAGAACAGAGCATTCTCTCCCCAGCCTTCTGTTCCCATCGGGAAAGTAGTTCCTGTCCCAGCAGGGCCATCTGACTCCTGGACCAGGATGCCCTGGCTTGGCGATCAAGGCCGAGCTCAGCAATGACACTATCTTCCCCCTACAGCAGCCCCTTCTCCTGCCACTTACTACTTTCACACCCTCAGCAGGCTTTCTTCCCACCTCCTCCTAAACAAAACTGCCTAGGCATCTGCTTATCAGCCTCATTCAACAATCATCCGAAAAACATGGTTTCCGAGAGCACCCACTGCATTTGGGAGGAGGCACAGGAGTGTGGAGGGGAAAGGGCCTACAGTCAGGCGCTGGGGCTGACCCTGTGTGACTACCGCCTCGCTGGCCAATTTTGCCAGCTGTTGATGTGCAAGCAGCACAACCCCTTTGCCCATTTTAGTAAGGGCTACACAAAAAAATAGACTAGAAAGAGCCTTGCACAGTGCCTGGAACACAGCTGGAGCTCGACAGACCTGCTTGGTATGAGGAGGAAATGGATGAAAGGGCAGCAGCTAATAAAAAAGGTTTATGAGGAGGTGCTTGTCAGCACCACACCAGATGGGCAGAGGGGCCAGGCAAACCATGTCAGCACTGGGGTGCCTGGGCCTGAGGTGTGGCAGTGGTGGACCGGTCTGCTCTCTTCTCAGAATGTCCTCCTCTCCCCTTCTGGAGTCACACACACTTTCAGAATCACAGCACTTACTTGAGCCCAGTCCTATTCTGGCTTCAGGGTCCTACTGGTTGGTCACCTGCAGGCCCGTTGCCAGACAGAGGGCAGGAGAGCCAAAAAGAAGGGCCCAGCAGGCCACCAATATCTTTTGTATTTGTCTTGAGTTTAATAATGACAGCATTCGATCAAGCCTTCCTTCTCAGAGATGTGTCTTAAAAATGATCCGACCCAGCTAGATGTCCAACCCATGGATGAATGGATAAACAAATGTAACATGGTGAAATATTATTTGGCCAGTAAAAAGATGAAGTCCTGATACATAGTCCAGTCTGGATGAACAGTGAGGTCTGAAAACGCAGGTGCTCATAAAACCCTGTAGCCCAAAGTGAAAACAACCTAGATATCCACCAACGGACAATGGATTTTAAGAATCTGTACTCAATCCACACAGTGAAGTGTTTACTCAGCCACAAAAATGTAGGAAGTACTGCTCATGTTACAGAACGCGGACAGACCTTAAAAACTGGATGCTAAGTGCAAGAGGCCAGACCGAGGACCATATAATGTATCATCCCATCCACGGAAAAGCCCAGAATAGATAAATGAAAAGAGCCAGAGCAGATTAGAGGTTGCCAAGGGCTGTGGGGAGGAAGGAATGGGGAGTAAATACTAATGGGCATAGGGGTTTCCTTTCAGACCAAGACAGAGGTGATGGCTGTACAGCTTTGTGAGTGTATTAAATACCACTGAATTATTCACTTTAAAATGGTTACTTTCATGTTATATGAATTTCACCCCAATTAAAAATAAAAAAAGATCCAACCTGAAGACCCTCTGCTTGTTCTAGAAGGGGTGGGGCAGGACCTGAAATTTCCCTGAGAGCCCCAAGCAGCGGCCCCTGGAAATCCCCTTTCACACCGCATTTGTGACCCCGGAGCACCTAGAGAAACTCGTCCTGTTCAAGCGTATTTTGCTGCCAGGGCATTTTTTCTACGCTCAGCCTCCTGCCCCTTCACATGCACACACACACCACTGTCTCCATAGATCTGTCCTCTGAGTCCTCCAGGTGGGGGGGTTCACAGAGCCCTCCAAAGCTGCAGGCCTTTTTTGTCCTCATCAACATTTCCTGGGCCCAGGGGGAGGGCAGACCCTACCCCGGGGAGCACTGAGCAGCTGGAGGTCAGGACACCGAAGAGCACACACCTGTCTCTGCGCAGGGCTGGGGCCAGCTCTGCACCTGGCTGCTGGGCTGGAAAGAGGCCAGCTGTGGCAGAGGCAGGCCTGGGGGGTAGGAGGGAGCAGGTGGGTGGCACGGGGAAGCTAGGACCATCAGATGTCATGGGTGGCAGGAAAACCTCCCAACCCTGAACCCCTGAGCTGAGGCCAACATGACCCCTTAGGGGTTGAAGCAAGAGTGGCCCCATAACCCCACACCGCATCTACCACCGCAGTGGGCACACTTTGTCTTCTGAGCCTGGATACCCCGTGGACCCAGAAATCTTTATAAAAATTAACCAGATGTCCACATGCTGCGTGAGGGGTTTTCTTCTCTGCTCTCGGTCTGTGAGCTCAGAGGACAGTGTACCTATACTGTTACCCAGGCCACCACGGATAAGCCACATGCCCAGAAGGGCACCCAGAGAGGCCTGGGGCAGCAAGTCACCCCAAGGTCCGGGACAGATCTGGGTGGGACAAAGTTTGGACAAAGTCACAGGAGCAGATATTCTAGAACCTCAAGTTGGCCGGGGCCTGCAGATCTCCCTTAACACCCACACGCACCCAAAGGGATCCCCATGAACTTACTGGGGGGCTCCTATTCCTCAATATTCTCTGCATGGTTAAAGACCTTCAAAGTTCTTTAAGTATCCAAGAGCCCTGAGACAGCCCCGTCCATACAGGTGTGTGATTTGCACATGTCTGCATGGTGTTCCCACCTCATCTCCTCGTGCCTTCAACCCACCCCGCGGCATGGTGTACCCCTCATCCAGCCCTAGTGGCAGCTGGGGCCTGTCTGCTGAGTGCTGGCTGTGTACCAGGCATTTGAACCCATGAGCCTGGGTTCAGTTCTCAGAACTGTACCCTAGGCCTCCCCTCCCTTCCTGGCCCTTCTCCCATCCTTACTGTGCTCCTGACAAATTTCTGGATTAAGTACCTACTGCCTGTCATTAAAATCCCAAACTGTCGCTGGACTATCAAATCCCAGGTGCCTTATGGTTCACCACCGGTCAAGCAACGCACACAGACAAGCAAGCCCTGGTGTACGTAAGCAGAGGACTGGCCCTCACCTGGCCTCAAGCCCCACAGCCATGCTTGCGGGCGGGCCCTGGGGCGAGAGGCGGCTGTGGGACCCGGTCCCCCGTGGCTCCTGTAGGCTGTGAGGTGCCACTCATTCAGGCTCTTACTGTATTTGAGTCTTTAGAACTTGGTCTTACAAATGGAAATGATCAAGGAGAAAGGATTCCATTAAAAGCGTCCTTTTCACCAGTGGACGTCCTGGGCATTTAGGTTTTGGCTGGCTGCCTTTAGATCCCCCGGTATCTGCAGTGACCCAAGTTGAAGGTCAGAATGGAGGCGCTGCTGTAAGGTGTATCCCCTCTGGCAATTTCTCCCTGTTTGCCTTTGTTCTCTCTCCTGAGTGGCGCTTCCAAGCCTTGGTCTGCTGGGTCCCTATCCTGAGACACCTCCTCCCCAGGGTGGCAGCTGAGCTCCTCCTAGCTCCGGCCTCCTCCTCCCTGCCACCAAAAGCCCTCCTGCAGACCCAGCCTCTGCCGTCACGCTCTGGGCAGTGATGTCCCACTGTGAGGGTGCCCCCAGAGGTCCACAGTGCCCCCACATCACCTCCTCTCTTCATTGGCAACACCTGTCAGACACCCATGGCTCTGTCACCTCCTCCAGGGTCCCTTCTGCTCCCCTCCCAGCCCTCCACCCCATTGGAGGAGGGCGCCTCTCTCCTAAGTTTTCCTCTTGACTCCTTGTGCTCCCATCTGTCCTGTCATAACTTGCAAGTGCGTGCGTGTACCAGCCACCCCATGTTTTTTGTTTTATTTTATTTTTATTTTTTATCTTAGAGAGAGAGGATAGAAGGGAGAAAGAGGGAGAGCAGCATCGATGTGAGAGCCATCGACGGCTGCCTGACTGGGAACCGAGCCTGCAGCCCAGGCATGTGCCCTGCCCGGGAATCAACCTTTAGGTTTGCAGGATAACACCCACCCCACTGAGCCACACAGGCTGGTCTAACCTCCCCGCAACAGGCCATTACAGAAGTGTCTGGTGATCTCTTTAGTTGCATAGACCTCTACCCAACTTCTCATCCCTGCTATGTCTTCCCACCCTTCTGTGACAGGTTACCTTAGATTAAGAGCCTCCCTCCTTATCCCTGTTCAGGCTATACCCGATGCCAGGTGGAACTTCCTAGCCCTTCCCAAACCTTTGCTGCATACCTCTTCCACTCAGGCCCTGGTTTAAATTCTCATCTCTTCCAGGTAGCCTCCCTGGATTTCCTGACTCTGGCTCTTACCCTGATAGTGGAAGTTGACCTTCCCCCTCTTATGGGGAGGAGGTGACTTTAGCATTCTCTACTTTCTGCCCTGCACTCAAGAGGCCCAACCACTGATGGAGGGAAAACAAGCCTTGCCTATTTCTGGACCTTCACAAGCCCTTAAAGGTTTGCGCTGATCTAAATGAAATTAAAAAGCCCCTAGAAAGACACACAAACTCTCATCAGCCATAAATGCTGCCTTCAATCCCCCTTGCCACCCAAAATAAACCCAGCCCAAAGCAGGATGCAGGAACCCCCTGGAACATCAGCACGGAGCCCTGTCATCTTAGAATGTGCAGCGCCAGCTTGGGGGGAGGGTGTTTTTCCATGAGCCCTCAAAGAAGAGTCCCACATCTAGGATGCCCCGCCAATCCCTCCCCCTAAGAGCAGCAGGAGTATTCCACAAGGAGTCACCAGGAAAACAAATGCTGTTTTTTTGTTCTGCCTCAATCACTCCCTGAGGCGCTTGCCGGCAACAGACAGACAGGCACACCACCAGAGCCCTGCCAGACCTGAGCACGGTCATCCCCACTCAACACCAACCTCTTGCCCAGAGTTCAAAACCGGCTCCTCTTCCAGGAACAACAGTGACACTGGGGAAAGCTCTGGGCTGGCCTTCACCAGCAGCTCAGGATGGCAGCTCCCTGCCCCTCCCGCTGGCCCACACAGTGGTACAGGACTCCGACTCCCTCCCCTCCTAATAGCAGAGACCTGCCCGGCTAGCAATTTGAGCCCAGGGTTAGCACAGCCCAGCTCAGGACTTCTATTCCTGGCTCAGCCGGCAAATTGCTTCGTGACCTTGGGAAAGTCCCCACGCTGCCTGACCCCATCTGTGAGCACTACTGTTAATAATCCGAGGTGGAGATGGCACTAACAGCAGGCCGCGCTGGAAGCCACGCTGTTCTAAGGTGACCCCGTGTCTCCCTGGCGGCTGCAGAGAGCTGTGGGAGGACAGGCTTATTAACGACACACCTGGAGCCCCTCCTAGGGCACAGGGAGCGAGGGGGTGGCCACAGTTCCAGGGGCTCCTGCAGGGGGACCTTCCCCCACACCAGCCAGACCACAGTCACAGGAGGGGTAGTTACACAGAGGAGAGTCTCCGAGCTCTGCCCAGGGGCTAGGGTGACAAGCTCGCCTGTCTTACAGGTGACAAGCCTGGAAGCATCACAGATGGCCAGAGCTGGCTGGAATCTTGGAGGACGCAGAGAAGGAGGAAGGTGGAGGGAGAGGCATTGCCCCAGCTTCTCCAGCTGCCTCCACCAATTTCTGGCCATTTTTCAGATGGAGAGGGCCCGGAGAAGGGAAACGCTAGAGCCTGCTGCCCCAGCTGGCCAGGGCAGGCTGCGGACAGGAGACTCACCCCACCGCTCTCTCTGGTGACCGTGATTCCCCAAACTTCACTTCCACAAACAGCACCTGGTTACAACAGACTGCCAGGTGTCACCCCCACCCTGTCCATCACCCACATTCTAACTTGGGGGAAGGCTGGGGTGGAGCCCAGGAATCCACAAGGGCAACAGGGAGCCCCGTCCAGACGGAGTGGGGCCTGGGGCTCCCCCTTTTCCCCATTGTACCAACTTGCTTTGTCATCTAACTTGTGGCACGATCCTCTTTTAAGAATTAATTTTCATTTATTTCTTCTCCGCCTCTCTCCCCCAAAGAGTTTGCGGCAACATTACCACCCTCTGATGAAGATGTGTTTATTATTTTACGGTTTCTTCAGGAAGCTCCCAGCACCTTGAAAGGGAATTATATTCAGGGAGAATTGGGTCCCTAGCGTAAGTCAACATTATTCATTTAACAACTTCTATCGGGCGTACGGAGATGTGAGCGGGTCTCACCCAGAGATATCCCCTGTGGTGACTGAAAGATTTAATTCACAACATCCAAGGAAAATAATTAGGGAAGTAGGAGGAAGGAGGGGTGCGGAGGGACCTGGAGGCACCACCCACCACCAGGTTACCCTCATCAGCACTGTGGCCTCCCTCCATGGGTCACTTGGGTGCGACATGTATAAACGGCCTGCTTGGAGGGAACTTTTGGGAGAACAGGTCCCAGAGCAGGACCAGCCAAGCCACCCACCCCCCAGGGTGGGAAGCTGCCCCAGCCCGCAGACTCTCCCTGGGGCCTCCCAGGAGCCCCTTCCCAGCCAGCTGTTGGGGCACAGGCTCCCCTAGTTCATGCAGCAGCTCTCTGAGATGGCTGAGAGGGCCAGGGGGTGGGTGAGGGGATCCTGTATCCCACTCAGCTATCTGGAGTACTGGCACTTTCTTTAGTTGGAGAGTGGACGAGAGGCCGGGCAGGGCAGCCCACCAAACCAGCCCAGTCCAGGCCTGATGCTGACAAACCCAGGTGCTGCACATGGGACCCTGAGAGCAGGAATCCAGTACGAAGAACCTCCTGGGCCACAACACGCAGCCTTCCCTCCAAGAGATGAGGAGGCGAGGAAACAGGAGATGGGACATGTGCCCAGGAAGAGAGAGAGCGAGAGAGAGAGAGAGGGAGGGAGGGAGAAGCAGCTTTCCTTGCAGGCTATTTTTGGCAGTCAATCAGCTCGCTCTGTGAACCTGTCCCGAGTCCAGATCAGGGGAACCACTTCCCTAGTGCACCAGCCGTGTTTCTGTGTTATGCTTTTAACAAGTACAATGTCTCCAGACCTCAGGAACACTACAAATCGATTTTGGTCCATGTTGCACTTTTCTCTCTTCCATTCCAAAAGATGGCAAGATACGCCCTCTTCCAAAGGTCTCCCAGTCTGATCGTGACAGGCCCCAGAGGTTAAGTGACTGGACCCAAGTCACACAGCACAAGAGGAAAATTCAAATCGGATTTCCAGCTCAGTCCTCCCTCCCTATTGGGGGAATCCAGAAGGATCTAACCATCTAACCTGAGAGCAGAACGCTAAGGATGGCCCATCTTTTAGTTATTTAAGACTCTGCATGGACAAATGCTTAGAGTAGCACTATCCGACAGACCTTTCTGAGACTACTAACACATTCTCTATCTGAGCTCTTCCATACAGTTGTCAACAGACACATGTGGCCACGAAGCACTTGAAACTTGGTCAGTGAGCCCAAGAAACTGAATTTAAAATTTTTTAAAATTGAATTGAAACAGCCACATGTGGCCAGTGGCTATCTTATTGGATAGCACAGACATTGGGCAAAACGTTCATTTCTTTTTTTCTGTGCAGGGGCTTTAGTTAAGCCTGTCTTGGACTTCATTCGAAACAATTTTGTTAGATTGTACTGTGACCACCGTCCTATCAACATGCACTTAAAAATGCTTATTAAACTTGGTGAATTTTGGGGGCAACCATTTTAACATTGATAATAGAAGAATATACATTAACATTTTTGGTGTATTATGTTTTATTATTTCCAGAAAGGTAAAAACACAAATGAAACGAAAAAAAAAAAAAAAAATTTTGTGGTGTGTATGGAGAAGCAGCTGTGACTGACCAAACCTGTCAGAACTGGCTGGGGAAGTTTCTTGGTACTATTGACATTTTGGCCAAATAATTCTTTGCTGTGGGGCTGTCTGATGATGCATTGGAAGATGTTTAGCAGCACCTCTGGCCTCTACCCACTGGAAGGCAATAGTGGGGAATAGCTGACATACTCAAAGTATCCAAATCAATAAAGTTATTGGTAATAATGAAAACCGCATCTTTTACTTTATGGAAAAAACCTAACCAGACTTTTTGGTCAACCCAACAGAATATAAAAATGACCACATTTTCTGAGCCAACAGTTAAGACATTCAGTCTGAGAGGTATATGTGGGCTCATGGAGAAAACAAGGCAGAATATGTGAAACAGGGTTTCTGGAAGAATCTAGAGCCATGACCAATGAAAGAGACCCCCAGATCTCCTCGAGGGGGTCTCTAGGAAAGTTGGAGTCTAGAAAGCTTCGCAGAAGGCTGAGAACGCTCCTCCCAGGAAATTGCTTTGAGGCCTCATTTCACAACTTAGTAGCAAGTCTGCTGCTGAGGTTCCCCTATTCTTTTTAGGGGAACCATGGAGTCAGGAGAGCAAATGCACCCTTCCTGAGAGGTGAGACACAGCCGAGTGTCTGCCAGAGAAAAGGGCTTGCCTTCAGACCAAGTATAAGAGGTAGGATGGATGGATGATGGTTGGATGAATGGGGGGTAGGGAGTGAGGACAATGAATCATGGATGATCGGGGGACAGACGGGAGGATGGATGATGGGGAGATAGAAGAAAGAAAGAAAGGTAAATAAAGGATGGATGGATTGATAGAAAAAAATCGAAAATATCTGACATGCCAAAGTTTGAGCCACGTGGGTGTGTTCACAGTTCCCCAACAGGCCTCAGTGGTTTTCAGGAAGGAAGATACAAACATTTTCTAATAACTAATGGCAGCATCTGCCCCAGGGGCTCTGAGCGGGAGGGCCCGTCCCTCCCACCCCAGCGAGGTCTCTGTCCAGGTCTGGGAAAGGGGCCTTGAGCTCTCAGGCTGCCTTTTGTCAGGCTAAGAAGGAGAAGCTGAGCCACCAGAGGAAAGAAATGTCCAGGGTTTCTGCAGATACAACCCAGAAGATGAGGTAAACAAGGCCTTCCAGGGAAAGGCCATCTGGGAAAAGGGCGGCAGGGGCCTGTCTGCCTGGAACAGAAACACAGATGCCCTGGAGTCTGGGTGGCTCCCTGCTCTTCCTCTCCACACCATCTGGCTCCTTTCCAAGGCACCCTCCTTCGGGGGTCGTTCCCAGCACACTGGGTGCCTCCTCCGTTACTGAGCTCAGCACAGCCTCCTAGGCCCCATGAACACCCGGGGACAGCGGGCAGCCCCTTGCCATCATCAGCTATCACATGGGAGCCATCAGGCACCCACCGAGCACATGTTTAATGCAGGGTCACTGCATGGACTTGATCTGTAACGTGCCCTTTGATGATCCACAAACCCGTAAGACAGGGACAGATATGGTCCCTATTTAACGAAGTAGCAGGCTCTGCGAGATCGTGAAACCTGCTCAAGTCACACAGCGAGGCCTGGCTTACAGGGACGAACTATAGAACTGGCACCTGTGTAGGAAGGGGTGTCTGGAGCGTGTGCTGAGTGACGGAAAGCGAGTGTGAATGAGTGAACAAAGGACAATCTGAAGCAGTTCCTGGGGCTGGAGGGGACTGAGGCTCAGGGGAAGAGAACCATGAAAGGCAGTCAGCCCCTGCAGGAGGCCCTAGCCAGGCAGCCCGGTCAGCCTAGGATGCCCAGGTCCCCTGGAGACTCCTGGGCTCACAGATGGGGCCTGGAATACGGATAATGAAGGCCCCTCCAGCGAAGAGCAGATGGAGAAGCTGACTGCAGTGGGCAGGGAGTTCTGAGGGTTCTAACCTCTGCCCACCTGCCCTGCCAGCCCCTGGGTTTGGGCCCAGGCACAGCGGGCCTCCTGCCCTGGCTGTCAGGGCCACTAAGCGAGCCGCAGGCAGGCCAGGCCGAGGGCAGCCTCTGCTGCTCCCTTCCTCCCTGAGGCCCCTCTCCTCCCGCCCTTTCTGCAAAGAAGTCAAATTTGCCACCCTGATGCATTAACCAAGCTGGGTAATGAATGGTGAATGTGCGGTGCACCCCGCTCAGGGAGAGGGGTGGGGGAAGAGGGAGAGAGACGCACACAAGCAGGCCAGGCGGGACCCCAGCAACCAGGCAATCTTCCAGGCTCTGCTTCCGAGCCCCTCCATTCAACCCCCCTCTGCCAGCCCCTCCTCCACCCCCCATAAGAGAGAAGCAGCATGCCCTGTCATCAGAACCGCATTGTTCTGGCCAGAAGAAAAAACGGGTCCAGCAGATGGCAGGTGTAACAAAAGCAGCTTGCTGTGGCCAAACCAATTATTTATCTAATTATGATTTACCACTTAACCACATGATCTTTCTGCAGAGTTGTGGGCAATTAAAACCAGGGTGACTATGTGGATTATGCAAATGGACTAGAGCCCAGCGAATGAAATTGGAGATTAGACATTCACGCAAGCAGGAGCTGGCACACTGTGGGGAGGAGGGGCAGGAGCTCTGAGGGAGGGGAGCCTAGGGGGCTCGGTTGGGGGCGGGGCAGGAAGGATGGGGAGCAGGAAGGAGAGAGAATGGAGGGGAAGGGGGTGGGGGCAGAGAGGGAGGGAGGCAATCTGGCTGTGGGAATGTGCCTCCAGGCTCAGGTCACCAGGCAGGCTGCCCCTATGTGATGACATCAGGCTTCTGTGACAGGGGAAAAACAAGGCAGGGACCCACGCATCGCTAGACCCTATGGGGAGGCACCCCTAAGGTGACATGAGAGGTCAGGCTGGACATTGTGGCTCCATGTACCAAGGCCATGGGCAGTCATACACTCCAGGACTATGCGTGGTGGCTGGAGATTGGTGGAAGGGGACTTGGGACCGCCAGTCAAGGCCCTCTAATACGGGGGACTTTCCCAAGCTTCCCTGCAGCCCCGGGCCTGTCTCAGCACATTGCTGTGGGGTGTCCCACTCTCTTCCCTGCCACCTATGAGGTGCAGCCCCAGGGGCCTCATTTGACAGAGCAGGAAACTGAGGCTTCAGGATGCTAAGTTACTTGCCCAGGCAACCATGCCACACCAGATCAGCCTCAGTAGTTTCGCTGAGCCCACCACCTGCCAGAGCAGCTTCCTAGCTTGGGGTGGGGGGTGGGGGGGGTGCAGAGCAGGCGTCCCTGGCTGTCCCTCTGGTGGGTGGCCCCAAAGTGAGCAACTCCCAGGCAGGTTGCTGTTGGCAGAGCTTCACAGTGAGGACAAGTCAGTTTAGGTAGGTGAGAGCCAGCAACAATGACCCACTGGACAGGACAAGGATTTGGGACACCTAGGATAAGTCCCAGCTCCATGACAGACCAAGTAGCTGTGTGACCCCAGCCAGGTCACTTGGTAGGGTCCATGGGCTCAGTTTCCAAAGGGCCTAGAGATGACAGCTGCTCCATTTCCTGGATGCAGCTCTAAAAGTGGAGGTGACACTGGTTAATATGTACATGTGACCCAGGTCTTCCAGCAGCAGCTGAGCAGAGGAAGGAGGGGCCTAGAGGGAGGTGGACAGTGGAGATGCCCAGAGATAGCCCTTCAAACGGGCTCCTTCTGTTACTCATAAAAACAAAAACTTACAAAGTGTCCTTGTCACACCTGGCTCCAAATGCTTTGGGCATCCTATCCCATAAGCCCCCTTATACCCTGTGAGTGGTGCTATTGACATTCTCGTTGACTGAGGCACAGAGAGGTTAAGAAACTTGCCCACGGTCACACAGCTGTTAACCGGCAGAGCTAGGACTGTCACGTATGCATTCATTCATTCATTCACTCATTCATTCATAACTCAACAGACACTTGGCAGCCTGTGAAATGCCACACTCTGGGCTGGAAGTTAAACATAAAAACCAACAGAAGATAGGGTCCCACCCTTTAGGATCTGTGAACCGGTGAGGTGACATTTTCTTGCATCTGCTATGTGGAAGCAGAGGAGGGGGCAAGGCCATCCCATCCCTGCCGGTGCCGGGAGCAGAATCCTCCCACAGACACACAGGAAGGTCCCTGGCACAAGGTGAGGGAGTCGGAAAAGAAAAAAACACATAGAAAGGCTGCTCCCACCAGACTGTTCTTCCCACTAGAATGGCATTGTCCACAGGTGCTACAACTTGAAATAGAAATAAATTTAAAACAAAAACTTCAGTGCCTCCATCACACTAGTCACATTTCGAGTCCTCAATCATCACTGATTTGGGCATCACAGATCTAGACATTCCAGCAATGTAAACTGTTTCAATAGACCTTGCTTCGGGAAGGCAGCATTTTTGTTGGTTGCTCAGGATGACGCCCAAGCACCTGGAGCAACACCTGGCTGGCCACATAGGGAAGGCATGGAGGCATGAAATCCTCTCCTCAGAGCAGAATGTTAGGTGGGAAAGGGGCAGGTGGTCCTGGTGAAGTCCGCGTGCTCATTGCACAGCTGCCGGCCCCTGGGGGCTCTCGGGCATCACCGGACAGAGTTGGCCAAGGCACCCAGGGCCACCTCTGTGCCCCTGGCCCAGGGCGACAGCTCCTGCATGGCCCAGTGGGGAAGCCCTTCCCACCAGTAGCAGCCCAGCCCATGGCACTCTAAGGGTCCAGGAGACCTTCCCCAGGGCCCTCCCCAGCACCCTGATCCAGATCCAGGGAGGCTGTCGGAAGAGACGGAGGCTCCCTTTATAAAGTAGCCAACTGGCCATCCCTAGGACCAGGGGAGGCGTGTGGGGTGTCCTGGTGCTCCTGTATGCAGCTCCCAGTGTGCACTTCTAATGCCTACGTGTACGTGTGTGTTGGGAGGGAAGCTTAGCAGGTTTGGGGAAAACTGGCTGAACCATCAAATTCCCTGAAATAAACCAGCTCGGGACCCTGCTCTCCGGGGTCAGGTACTCTCTTGAGGGCCTGCTCAGACTGTCAGGATGACCCCAACCGTGCTATCAATGTTAGAGAGGTTCCACACACTGGGGGGAACAGGGGAAGGGTAGGCAGCTGTGACTCTCCCTCTAACTGGGTCTCTGCTGGCCCTTGCAATACAGGTGTGACCTGGCTCTGGCCTCTACTACCAGGACAAAGGGACTCACCCATAGTCCTGGCTAAAGCACCCCCCTCAATATCCCCAGAAGGGCACCCAGCCTCATTCTGCGAGCCTGTCCTGTCCCCCAGGATGCTATCCTAAGTCCTCTCGCTGCCAAGCCATGCAGTGAGTGCAGTGTTATTCCATTTATCCCCTGTGGACCCTTGGGGACAGCAGTGTCCACATTTTACAGCCTGGAAAACAAGTTTCAAGAGAAAACGTGAGGTGCCAACGGTCAGAGCAGGTACAGTGGGGCCTGGGCATGAACCCCGGCCTGACCCTGAGGGCTGCTTCTTTCCATGAGGAACAGTCAGGCTGTGGTACTCGTCCTCCGTGCCCACACATGCTACCTGCCACACACACACACACACCATCACACATTCCGTCACTCACACACTGACAACCACACACGCACACACACACTCTCCATCACACGCTCCCTGTCATTCACATGCTGTCAAACACACACACATACCCTGTCATGCACACATTGTCACACACTGTCCCTCACATGCTTATTCACACACTCACACGCAATGCTTCCTAAGTGCTACTCCCCTGGAAAATTGGAAAACAAACAGCAGGAACCCACCTCTTCTGGAGAGGCCAGGGGAACTCAGACACCAGTTCTGGCCAGGCTCCTCTAGAGTTCTCCCAGGATGACGTGCACCCCACCTGACCTGAGTCTCCCACCCGGGGCCAGGCATCAGGCCCACAGCCCTCTCTTCTGCACCCAATTCAGCCTCATAATCAGGTCTGCAGTTCAGTGGGGTCGGACATGGGCCCAGACCCCCTGCCACAGATGAATAGGGCACTGCCTGGCCCAGAAGCCACCCCAGGAGGCACAGAATGGCATCCTGGGTCTCCGTCCTCAGGGCAGGCACAGCCTCCCGGCCCCTCAGATGGGACATCTGGTGCAAACCGCTCTCTAAGCTCTGGTGAGGGGGCGGGCCAGGGAGGAAGAGGGAGAGAGAAGGCAGGGGTACCCCAGGAGTACTGGGGGTGGGGCGGGGTGGGGGAGCCAGTGGGCCTGGAGGTCAGGACAATGTGCCCCTTCGTGGGGGAATGTGGATGAGGTGGCGCCAGCAGCCCCTGGCCCTCCTGCCATCTCCCCTTAGAGCCTCCAGCACCCCGACAAATGCCCGCCTTCCTCCAGGAAAGTGCTCGTATTAATAACAGCAGCGGCAGACTTCCCCGCCTGCCCGAGTTGATAGGAGATTTATGCAGCCTGCAAAGTCGGGAAATACAGAAGTATTCCTGTTAATACTTCTTGTCCTCGCAAAGGTCAGGGGCCGGGCCCATCAATCCCGAGAAATAAAAAAGGACCCGTTTTGCTTGTTCTCCATCGAAGGAGGGGAAGAGCCTTTTAATCGCCTCATTTGCAAAGCTGGCCGGGGTTGTATGTCATCTGAATTACAGATTCAGCATTAATTGACCAGATGTGGGGGGCTCTCTCAGGGCCCCCGAGGACCATAAAGCTGTTCCCACACTGGTAATTAGCAGAGCGCAAGGCCTGGGCTCTGGCCCCCAGAGCATGCAGCTGGGAGGAGGCAGCAGCAGGATGATGGGGACACTGGTCATCCACTGAGCGTGTTGCTATGTCCCCTCCATCCAGGGGCCTGAGGAGCTCAGGGGCCTACCCTCAACACAGCTGGACTGAGGACCCAATGCCCCATAAGGGACACTATGCCTGAAAAGTGGGTGAAAAGGGCTCTTTTCTTCCCTGGCAGCCTCGGTGGGTACACATTAAGGGCTGGGGCTGCTCTATCCTCTTGACAGGGAGATAAGAGGAATGCAAGATGACATCTGGGGAGGGGGTTGCCCCAGTAAACTGCAGCTGGTTAGGACACTGTCCTGCCACCACGGGGGGTGGGCTCACCTAGTTAATCTCTTGGCCACTGGAAAGGGTCAGGTGGAGAGGGAAGAGGGACCGCCTCTTCTGTCAAGAGCCAGGAGGACTGAAGGGGACAGGTTATAGAGGGGCCGATACAGGGATGACATTAAAATACTCAACAACCTGTCTAGCCAGGCCAGAGGCTAAAGCAGGGTCAGAGCTGCCTGTCCTGCCAACTCTTTACTTGCCAGGCATGGAGCAGTCTTGTCAGGGAGGGGACCCAAGGGACAGTTCTCAGGAGGGCTTGGGTGCGGAACATGGGGGCCACCAACCCAGATTAAGTACCACCAGCCTGGTAGCACCGACTCCTTGGGGACAACTTGGCAGGAGTGGGAGGCCTTTTTCCCTGGGCCCACCCCCTTCCCCTCACCACCACCTCTGCTCAACGATGGGACAAAACCAACAAGGGGCCTAACCTGAGGCGCCCCCACCGCACCCCGGCGCATGGGAAGGTGGAAGTACGCAGGCTGGTCCCCAGGACCCCAGCAGGTGCATCCGTGTCCCCCGCTTCCCCCTCAGAGCCCCGCATGCACACTGCTGCTCCATCAATTCTGCCGTAATGTATTTTATGAACATGCAGATGGCATGGCTAGGGCCAGGGGGAAGGTTCTACCTTGGGATAAGAAATTAACACTGGCAAATAGCAAATTTACTGCATGTATTTTCATTTTCCTAATACCAGCACCATCTGCTAGCAATTGGGGCTCCACATCGCTGTTTTCCCCTTTATTTCTCCAGCCCGCTCTTTTTTTTTTTTTTTTTTTTCACTTTTGCAGCCAGGCCCTCCAGCTACCCGTGGAGGCTGTCATCCCACCAGTGTCCAGACTGTGATCAGTGGCCTGCAGCCCCTACCTGGGCCAAGGGCCATCCGATTTCTGTCTTTGGGCAGTAAGCAATGGAGATGACCCCCCCCCCCCCAATTCCATGCCTCAGAGGGGTGATACCAGTCCAAGGAGAGACAGACCTCCACCAACCCACACTGTGAACTGAGCAGCTCAATAAAACCCAGCCGGATCCAGACCTCGGGCAGCTGTGGGCACTTACTTCTCCCTTGCTGCTTCCTAGAATTATTGAAAATGAAAAAGTTAGCTACTGTGCTCCCCCCGCCCCACCGCAGGCAGGAGAGTGCTTTGGGGCTGGAGACACGAATGAATCATCTGCACAGGAAAGAGGGGGCAGGAGCTTGAAGGATCCTCGCAACAAGGAGAAAGCGACGCCCTCGCTCGCAGATGTGCAGCCAGGGTTTTGCGCGCACTGATCGGGGGCGGGGGGCGGGGATGCTTCTCCTACATGAAGACGTGGACAGTGGGCAGGGAGCCAGACCTGCTGGGCCCTGGGAGCACCTTTCGACCTTTGGGGAGTAACTCTGACTCGTGGTCATGCAGCCTGTGGGACAGCCATTGTGGCCTGGCTCCCAGAAGGAGGGAATCCCCGAGAATAACACCCCCAGGTTCCAGCCAGGCCCAGCCGGTGCAGGCCCGGAAACAGGCTTGACCACAGAAAGGAGCAGGTGGGAGAGGGGCCTGGCGGGGGGGAAGGTCCCCCCTCTCCTGGAACTCAGAAAGCTGCCCTTGGGTGGAACCCACTGAGCCCAGGGCCTCTTCACAGTTTAGAGCTGGAAGGACTTCTTGGTCTACTAAGGTGATGGGCAGGATTGTAAGTCTTCACTCCCTGGACCTCAGAATGTGACCTCACTTGGGAATGGGGTTCTTGCAGATGAAATTAATTTGTTCAGATGAGATCATACTGGAGTAGGGTGGGCCTAAATATAATGGGATAGGGTCCTTATTTGAAAAAATCAGACACAGACATGCAGAGGAGGAAGCTGCTGTAAAGAGGGAAGAAGGTGGCTGCCCGCAAGCCAGGGAGAGAGACCTGGAACAGGTGCTTTCCTCACGGCCCTGGGGAGAAGCCAACCCCACTGAGAGTCACCCTGATATTGGACTCCTGACCAGTGGGGACATAGTACACTTCTGTTTTTTAAGCCACAGTTTGTGGTGCTCTGTTGTGCCAGCCCCAAGAAACTAACACAGCTGACCAGCCCCTTTCTTGCCATTTGATTTTAAACAAATTAGTACCTCACTAATAAGCCTCAGCGTCCTCATCTGTAAAATGGGGATCACACTGCCTTACCTCATAGGTAACAGATGGAAAATTTGTTATTGACAGTGTGGCTATCTGCTATTCTAGGCACTTTCCATTTAATCCTTGCCAAGCTCCAAGTCCCACCACGAGCTAGGTTCTTCTATTACACCCAATTTACAGGCATGGCCACTGAGGCACAGAAAGGCTAAATAACTGGCCCAAGGTCACACAGCTGACAAGTCGCAGAGCCAGGAGTGAGCCCGAGCAGGCTCCTCACCACACCGTTGCATCGCATCCCTGAGCCCGAAGGGGCATCGCTCCAGGCCTGGGTAGCAAGTGCCCAGGAAGGACCACTGTCATCACCTCTAGCTTTACAAACGAGGCACCTGAGGCCCAGAGAGGCGAAGGTGCCTGGCCTAAGGCCACATGGAGGCAAGCCTCAGAGCCAGGCTTCGCTCTCCTGATACCCGACGTGGGCTGGAACAAGGCAGGAAAATAGCCTTCCATCTCAACCCCAAAAATAAAGATACAGCTCCATAGAAAAACACCCCCAGACTAACAATGGGCCAAAGCAAGAGACTGCAGAAACCACTGCCAACAGTGGAGAATCCTTCCATCCTGCTGTCCTTGGTGTCCCTAAATATGTCTCCTGGGTATTCTGAAGATGCCACCTCAGCCGCCATGAAAGAGGGCCACCAAAAAACGGGAAAGGAAAAAGGAAAGCCCCAGGCAGTCTGGGCCCTTTGGAGGGCCAGACCAGCAGGGCAGAGCGAAGAGTGTTCCGGTCAGGCCTCTGACCTCCGGGTCCTGGGGGACGGATGGAGAGAGGCTTGGATAGGACATCAGCCTCATACAGGCTTGGCAGGCAGAGCTGCGGAAGAGGGTACGTGGGGGGCCAGGCATTTCATCATCGGGCAACAGCAGGTGGGGGCCAAACAACTATCCCCTCTCCCATCAAAACAATCGCAGTTCTTCACACATACACTCCCGCCTTTGAACAAAATGCCCTGGCAGGTTTTCTTCCCTATCAGCAAAAGAGAGTCTCCAGCCACACACCACAGGGCCTGGCCCTGCAACAGTTCCTGGTCCACCGCGGGTGGGTCTGTCACCAGTGCCAGCCAGATGATACGGACCCCACTCTACCTCCATGAGGGGCCCGGATGGGTGCTGAATTGGAGGTGACAGCGAAGGGAAGAGGGAAGGCAGCTTCCACATTGGCACAAACTTTGTTCAAACAGAACGTGCCCACACCCCTGCTCAGCCAGCGCTGCTCCCACCAACTTTTCCAGCCAGAGGGATGCCAGAGCACAAGACGGGAGGGTAAAATTTGATTTGATTTGAAAGAATTTTATTGCTCAGACCAATGAGGGCTTTAAATATTAAAATGGCATAAAACGAAGAAGGAAGGGAAGAGCCATACCAAGTACCAGCCTCAGACGGCTTTTGCCAAACACGCTGCCATCTGAGAAAGAACGAGCGGCTGGAGAGAAAGGGAACGCGGGGGGGATCGTTCCGCCTCCCCGATCATCCTGCTCTACAGACATTTTCAAAGCAGCATTCTGGATCTCCCAAACCTTACCCGGAGACAGGTAATACATTCATTATTGATGGATCAGTACCCAGAGAGTGTAAATTACTGAAACAAACACGGCATAATTAGGGCATTAGAGGGAGCGTGGAGGGAAGGCAGGGTATGCCACGCTTGGCTGTGGCTTTCATCTTTGCAGGTGTTCATCTCGGTGGCAGCCAGCATCCCAGCCTGCTTACCATATGCACATCCCGGCTAGCCAGTTCTCAGCTGGGAGGTCCACTGGGAACTCTCTCTGCCCAAAAAGAGGGAGCCAGAGGCCCAGGCAAGCCAGGCATCTTGGGGGACAAGTGGGGGAGCACACACGTGCATGCACACAGACGCAGAGGCTCACACTCCCGCGCGCACACATGCAGGCACGCACACAAAGACCCAGGACCAGTCTGCAGGCTGTGCAGCTGGCGCGCCTGTGTCCCCGTCCCCATGCATGCCCTCAGGATTTCATGACAAGAATGAAACTGATCAGGCAGCCTCCAGTTCCATAATTAGGGCCAATTGAAGGAGACAAAGAAATCTATGGAGATCACAGTGGGAAGTGGTAGTGATGAACGCTGGCTTTGAAATAGCATTTTGTACTCACTGGACCATCACTGTCTTTACATAAAAGCCGCCTGCCTCCTCCTTTCTCCCGCTCCCTCCCCTGGGGCAGAGGCGGCAGGCCAGGAGGCAGCTCCAGACAGCCCCCTCCGCCAATTGCCTTTTCTGGGTCAGGCCTCATTCCTGGTGGTGCAAGAAGGGAAATGGGAAGGGGGTTAGGCCTCCTTTTTGGGTATGTTCTGGCAGTGGGAAAGGACAAAAGGCAGGCATGGAAAAGCACGCTTTGTCCCTGATGCATCTGAATTAGAGGGAACTTGGGAAGGTGACTAACTTACTGGCTTCCCTGGACAGGACCGTGCATGTGTGTGCCTGTACACATGTGAGACCATGTATGGCACAGATGTGCATGCACAAGTGTGACTGCATGTGTGTGCGCATGAAGGCATATGTGAGGATGCCTGTGACCACATGCGTGTGCGTGTGTGTTGGGGGCCCCAGGGGGCCACAAGCCTTGCCACCTGAGGAATCTGCTGGCCCTTTCTAGATCTCACTTTACTTTGTACCAAGTTTGGACAACAAACTCAGCCTGGGGCCCAGGGCTGGAGGGGCCCTGGAGGCAGGCAAAGAAAGGTGAAATTAGGGTGAAAGGGTCTGCTGACAGGAATGCCAGCTTCAGGGCACATGTGGCCAAAACCATCCATGTTGAGCCTACATGATCGCTTGTGGGGATTCTGGAAAGAAATCCTGGCTAAGGGCTGCTGCCCGCCATCCCCGCATGAGGGGATGTAGGGTGAGGGTGTGGGAAGTCTGGGCCAGCTTCACCTGCCATCTTCCAGGATTCCAACTAGTGACCCCCATGGCACCACTCTCCCGAGGTGGTCGCAGGACAGCGGGCCGTGCTGGCTTGGGAGGATTCAGGGGCTCCAGGAAGTGTCCCCAGCTGGCATCCCTGCGATTGTGCCAACCTGCTCGCACACGCATGTGTGGCTTCCCTCCTCCTGCCCGCAGTAATCCTCCAACTTTACAGCAAATTATTAAAACTCACTTATATTTAATCTGCCTTCTGGAATTAATTGAATTTTTATGCTCAGCAAATGCCACAGTTTGTGCTGCCTCCCGATCGCTGGCTCGGAACAGCTAAATGACAAGGCAGCCGACCAACCGCAGGCTCTGCAGACGGCTCTGGGGGTAAAAAGGGCATTAAACGGCGGGGGAGGGGTGCTGCGCAGAATGGCCTGTCCCCATCCCCAGCTCCCGGAACCACAGAAAAGAGAGGCTCAATTTAGCAGCACAGGAAGGCCCAGGCTCAGCGCTCAGGGCACCCCCAGAGGCACCCTTCCCTAACCAAGGGTGTCCTCCTGGTTGGTTCTGGCCTAAGGAAGCTTCACCCACCCCAAGAGACAGGGCACTGGCCAGTCTCTGAAGATACCCGAAGAACACCATCTCCTTTCCTGCGTTTGGCACTCGCAGCAGTCCGCATGCAGGGGACTCCCCGACACCCCCCGCCCCCCTGTGAACCCTGACCAACTTCTGAGGCAGAGTTCCACCCCATAGGTGCCGAGGATCCAAGGTCACACGGAATCCTGGCAGGCTCCCTTCTTGCGGGGACACATTAATCCGGGGGTGCTGACACCTCGGGGAGGAGGGGTTGTGTTTGCAGAGCCCTCTTTGGGGTGCTAAGTGAATCCTCTTACATCCGCCAGGTTCAGAGTTCTAAGTGAGATGACACCAGGGCTAGTGCAGACGAGGCTGCATGTCTGCTCCCACTCCCACCCCCTCCCTCCTGATCTGTGCCAACGGCCCACTAATGGAAGCGGGGAGGGGTATAGGAAGCCAGGGCTGGTTTAAAGAACGTGAGCCAAGTCCCCCGCTCTACCCGAGGCATCCCCGCACTGGCTGGTTTCTGCATCCCAAAGCTGACCGATCATCCAGCTGGGGTGGGGCGCTCTGCAAAGTACAGACCACGGAGCCTCAGAATCATCAGATTTGCTGGGTGGTAGGGGGCCTGGGGGTGGGGGGCCGTACTTTTTAAACTTGAGATTCTGGTGGAGCCAGCTGGGGCTAGGAACCTCAGCCGGTGAAGCCTCTAACACTGGAGGGGCTGGATTCCATCCCCTCTGCCTGAGGGGAAGCGCAAGTTGAGTGAAGGCACGAGAGGCCAGCCTGGCTCACCAAATCCAGTGGGAAAGCTGGGCGGTCTGACTGTGAGATCCCAGATGCACTGCATTCAGTCCCTGATGTCAGAGACAGGAAAGGCTTGGCCCCCACTGGATAGTCAAGCTGGCTGACAACACCTGACCCTGTTCTCCTCCATGCAAACACACACACTCACACACACACTGCTATGGAGTCAGGGGCAAACAGCCCATAGGACCAGGCTCTCCAGCAACCTGCCTGGGGTCCTTTCCCACAACAGTGGCTAAGCAACAGGAAAGGGCCCCTCATCCTGCCCCACCAGGTCTCCCAAACCCTAATTCCAAAAGGCACACACTCCAAGGTTTACCCTCACCTCCACGAGTGCCATTCCACCCAGATGCAGCAGAGCAGGACCCTCCCCAGCGCCCGGGCCTCTGGTCCCAGCCTACGGGCTCCTGGTCCCAGCCTGTAGGCTCCTGGACACCAGCATCCCTCGCCACGGAACATTCTGGATCCCAGCAACCTACCATCAATGATGTGACCTCAAAGCCTGACTTCCCTGCCCTAACCAATGTGGCTCAGATGGTTGGGTGTCATCCCTCAAGGCAAAAAGTTGCTAGTTTGATTCCTGGGTTCAATTCCCAGTTGGGAAAACTGTCTGGGTTGTGGGTTAGGTTCCCAGTTGAGGTGCACGTGAGGAGCAACCAATCAATGTTTTGTCCCTTCTCCCTAAAAATAAATAGCTAAATCGTTAAAAAAGGAAAGGTCTGACTTCCCTGCCTGGATGGAAGGGAGGAGCAAGGAGGTTTCATCTTTCCCTCAGAAGTCCCTTTCAGGGAGGTTCCTCCGTCTGCCCTCCACTCCAGGAGGAGAGGGAGGCGGGGAGACCTCCCTCCCCAGCCCCTAGACCAGGCCATGGGTGTTTCAGCCTGTCCCTATGGCAGGTGCTCTCTAGGTCAGGCCCATGGCCCAGCACTGCAGGGAGACAAAGTCAGCACCCCGCCCCCTTACACATGTACACACCACCTGGCAGGATAAGGTGATAACACGCAGTGTTATACCCAGGCCACAGGGACTTTCTTGATCAGCTCAGGACATCATAACAAAATGCCACAAACTGGGGAAGGGGCTTAAACAAGAGATGTTTGTTTTTTCAGTTTGAAGGTAGAATTGATGTCTGGTGAGGGCTCTCTTGTTAAGAGTGCAGAAGGCCATCTTGCTGTTTTGTCCTCACATGATAGGGGGAGAGAGAGGGGAAGGGAGGGGATTGAAGGGAGAGAAGGGAGGGGAGGGGATGGGAGGGGAGAAGTGTCTCTTCTCCTAAGGACACTAACCCTATGGGATCAGGACCCCACCCTTATGGCCTCATTTAACCTTAATTAACTCCTTAGGGGTAGGACGGCAAGAGAACCCAAGTTTAACAGGGAGACAGAGAGACACTGCCCTTCCTTCCTGGGGTTCAGCCACTGCCCAAGCTTCCAGGGCTCACCACCTGCTCCCCAGGGGCCTTCTCGAATTTCAAGGAAGGGCCCCCCAATAGCTCCTACACACATTCCTCTGAATTTATCTCTTGCTCCCTCTCACCACAAATTCTTCCACTGCAGGGATGGTATACCTGTGTGCCCCCTGTTCGTCTTTGCTTCCCCCAAGGCTGGAAGAAGTACTATAGACATTGACAGAAGGAACATTCAGAGTCAGGGCACTTGGCCACTTAGCCCAGGAGCTGGGCCTGGTTTCAGCCGCAGGGCCTTTGCACATGCCCCTCACACAGCCTGCTCTTCCTGCAGAAACCTCTGAGGCAATGCCCTCACTCTCACCAAGGCTCCTTCTCAAAGAGACTTCCCCTGGCTGCCCTGTCAAACCTCCCCCAACCCATTCCCCACTGCCTCTCCTCACTGTATCTCTTCTCTGTAACCCCATCTTAAAGGGGTCTTATTTACCTTGTCTGTGATCTACCTCCCCTACTAGTCAGATTCAGGAGGTCAGGAATTTTTGTCCATTTAGCTCCATCCTGGATGCCCAAGTGTAAATGTTCAATATTTGTCCACTAAATATAATGAGCTCCCCACCTATGGAAGCATTCAAGCCAAGCCTGGATGATCTTTCAGGGCCATTTCTGACCTAATCCTTGATAGTCCAATGGCTTTCTCCCCGCACCCAGATCACAGATGAATCTGCCACAGGAACCCTAGGTATGCGGCAGAGATGGAGCTCCTCAGTGTTCCCTGCACCTGGAAGAGGGACTGGCGGCCACACTAAAAACCAAACCCTTAGTGAGTCTCCCACCCTTCTGTTTGGGAAACCCCCCAAACCCCAGCCCAAAGCTGTGACCCAGCAGGATACTGCCTGACCCCTACTGTCCCCAGATCGACGGGACATGTCACTTTGACCCTGACCATGGTGCCCAGAGCCGACCCAGGCTCACAGCTGACACAGGCTGCCTGGCAACAGGACCAGGCCAGATTATCATACATTAAGGCGTAATTACTCTGTGGAAATTTACAATACAAAGCGCTCTTCCTAGCAAGTTGGCTTCAGAAGGAGTCCAAGGATACAAAGGCTGCAGTGTCTGTGACTGCTGGCCGCCCCCCTCCAGCTGGCCCCCACCAGAATTTCAAAGGAAGCGGGTGGGTTAGATTTTGTTAAAAAAAAAAAAGAAAAGAAAGAAAAACCCACTCTACCCCAAGCAGTAGCCCTGTCCCGGGGAGGGCTCTCTGGTTCTCTAAGCCCCACCTAAGAGGAGGGGCTTCCTGCCTCCCAGGCCCACTGGCTCCCCAAGCCCAGGAGGTTTCCAGCTGCCTCACCCGCCAGGGTCTTCCCTTCTCAGTCCCCTCCGCTTGGGCTGCCTAAGGGTAGAGAGAACCAGCAGCCAGAGCCTTGTACTGGCTGCAGCCTGCAGGGAGGCGTAGCCTTTAGTTAGCAGTGGCTGCAGGCCAGGCCCCGGGTTAGCACCGGGATGCTCCGTGATCATGGCAGACCAGGTTTCTTTCCCTGCTGTCAGAGTTTACAATCCTGTTGGGGAGACACTGGAACACACAAAAACATGCAAGTCAGTGGTGCTAAGAGCCCACGAAGGCTGGGCGGGAACAAAAGTCCATAGGTGGGCCCCCATGGGCTGAAGGGTATGGGTGGGTCGTTGGCTTTTACTGTAAAGACGGTTTTGGTCAGGGGAGCCACCTGACCTGCCGAAAAGGGCGGCCTAGCCCGCTGTTCAGGGAAAGGCAGGCCTGGGCCCTGCTTCTGCTACTTCCATGCAGGTAGCCTTTAAGCCTCCCCTTTTAAAATCCTCACTTGAGGATACATTTTTATTGATTTTAGAGGGGAAAGAAGAGAGAGAGGAAGAGAAACACTGAGGTGAGAGAGAAACATCAATGGTTGCCTCCCATACATGCCTCACCGGGGACTGAACCCACAACCTAGGAACATGCCCTGACCGGGGATCGAACCTGCAACGTTTTGGTGTAGGGGAAGATGCTCCAACCTACTGAGCAACCTGGCCAGGGCAGCTCTTCAAGCCCTTTTAAGCCTCCGTTCCTTTCTGCGGCACTGGAGAATGTATGCAACAGGATGAGGCACCAGCCGTGGCCCACATTCGCCTGGTACAGAGGGACCAAAGGCCTAGTGACCTGCGCCTTTGCCTGTCATCTGGGAGCCGGGGTGCTTGGCTGTGGCCCCATATGAACTCCCAGCTGGTCGGCACTGGGGCCCTGCAGCCGAGCTGCGGATGTTATCAACGGCATTAAGGTGAAATAACTGATTAGGGTTATTTATCCTCTGGCTGTAAACCCAGAGGCAGCCCTGCAGGAGCAGCTGTCCCAGCTACCCTCCCAGGTGTCACCACGCAGGACCTGGGGCTGCTCTGGCTGTCCTGGGAGAGGCTCCTGCGAATCACCACAGCCCACTGGGTGCCAACAGGGTGGGGCTGGGAGGAGACGGTACTTATCAGAGGAATCGCAGGGCCTTTCAGAAGCCTCTTGGGCCCCAGGAGAACAAAGGCAGGCATCCTCCCAACACCAGGCAGCTGACAGCTAAGAAAGAGAGGCTCAGAGAGGGAAGGACTTGCTTAGAGTCACAAAGCACAGCATCAGCTCCAGGTGCCAACCCCAGACTCCCCTTGTGAAAGGGGACAAAGCAGAGGGCAAACCAGCCTCCCTGCTGTTAGCAGTCAGTCCACTGGCTTCTGACCAGCTTGCAAGGCTCCACTGAGATTTACAAAGTGCTAAAGGCCCCAGGGACTGTGGGATAGCCCAGGAACAACCTTCATCCAATCTGCTAGATAAAGGCGGGGGACTCTGACTTCCCAAAACTCTTGAGCAGAGGTAACAGAAACATCAGTTTCAACTCACAGGTGGTGCCTGCCACCTGACTTGCCTTTGGAAGGGTGCTGCCCATTGAGCTGCGTAATCTGGACCTGCCGAGTGTGACCCTAGAACTCTGTGCCGCTGTCACACCCTGGACTGGTGACTTCGCCTCTCTAGGCTCAGCTCCTTCCTCTGTGAAATGGAGATTATCTCGGGGTGATGAGAGGACACACTGGGCTAACAAAGGGACCACTTGGTGTGTGGGGCACACAGCAGGTGCTCAGAGACCCCCAGCCACCAGGCCAGGGCTGGGGACAGGAGGGCGCTCCTTCCCACAGATGACTCTCTCACCCGCTCTGCTCTCACTGGCCCTGAACCATTTCCTCCCCGTCCTGGGAAGGGCCTTTCGCCTGTGACTGACAGCAGATAAAAATGAAAGTGCCTTGAAGGCACAGCCCACGTCTCAGCAAGGATCTTTGCCATGGTCCTGCCGTTCCTGTCCCAAGGCACATGTCATTGGGCAGGCTGGCATCTCTGCTTCCCACCAAGTGCCATGGTAAAAACCTCAGAGGTGGGGGGGATCTGAATCTATGACTAGCTTGGCTCCTGGCTAGCTCTGGGGCAGGTCACCCCACTGCCAGAACCTTTGACTTTTCCAGAACATGGGCTCCACACAGGGGAGTGCCTGTTCAATCGTATAAGCCAGGCAGCATTGCTGAAAAGGGTGGGGGTTGCTATCATGGCCTAGTGACAACCCGGGGGCCCTCCTGCATGTCCCTTGGGGGATTGCAGTGGCCAAGCAGGGCAAAGCATGAGGCTCCCAAGGTTATACCAGGCATGGCCAAGGCAAGCCAGGACCCCAAACTGCAACCCTAGGACAGAGCTGCCATCAGATCTCTTCCCACCTTAGGAAAGAGAGGGGCTTTACAACGCTACATCAGCCATGAAACCTGCCCTCACAGCCATCACATAGCTCTGCTCTTAGAAGGCTGAGTTTAAGGAATGGTCTGGGGAACTTCCCTCTGCGAGTGGGGGTCAGGGAGTCTACAAGGGATGAGCGAAGAGGGTCAGGTCAGCTTAGGAATCCGCACGCCCAGCCTCCAGCACCACACAAATACAGCAAATACAGCCCAGGTGAAGGGTGTCTGTCCCCAGAGAGAGGGCCAGCGCCTGGCTTCTGCTTGCTTTAAAAAGCAACCTCACTTCTGCACTCATTTTCATTCAAAGTCTTATTCAGAAAGATGCACTCTTTCCTTCTGGATTTATAAAACCCGTTTGTTTGCAAATTCCAGCTACATCTGAGACCAGTCTCTTTGGAGGTGCCTTTCTGTTCGGGATCCTTGCAACTCGGCTGCATTCGACAATATTGTGTATTAAGGACGTGTCATAAAAATAAATTGCATTGTAAAAGGGGCCCCTTAACAGACAACCTTGGCTCCAGGGTTAAATGTCTAATTTCATACTGTGATCCTCCGAGAGAGCAGATAAATCAAAGGACACTGGGGACCGGGACCGGCTCCTGCAGGACTCCTTTCTGGCACAGAGCAGGTTAAAGGGGGTCTGGGGTGGGAAACCTCTTCCAGGTAACCTCCCCCATCGCTGCTGTAATACCAGGAGATTCCAAGGGACCAAATGCTCCCAAGACAGCTGTCAGACGCATTAAAAACACAAGAAGAAAAGAAAACCACACACACACACACACACACACACACACACACACACACGAGGCACCGTACCAAATGCTAAAATATCATGAAAATTCAAACAGCTAAAACAAATATAACCATAAAAAGACCGGAATCCTCGAAAAGCGATCTCTGCAATTAAGCAGTTTTCTGCAATATAGTGATAATCACCTAATTATACTATTAATGACAGTTCAACCTGCTTTGAAATAAAAAGGACATTCTTCCATAACAGGATGCCAGCTGTTAGCTACAGATGTCAAACATCTTTAAAGCATTATTAGTAAGGGGGGAAAACCTATAAAAGGAACCCATCCCTATTCCCCCCTCCGTGAAAAAAATATCATCAGCGGCCGCCGTGTTGCTTTTCAGTGCCTAAGTGAAAAATCGAGGTGTCCAGGCCCAAGTGGGGGACCAGGGGAGGGGACAGCACAAGGGCACCCCTCCCTCACCCACAACCACACGCGTGGGCAGCACCCGGTGACATAAGGAGGGTCTGTATACAGTTTAACAGCACCCTTGATTCCTTCCAGGGAAATACTCTCTGGAACCAGGATGTGACATGGATGACAGATCTCCCTGCGGTTCCGCCAGAGCTCCCCGGGCACCCCTCGCCATGGGATTCCTGGTGGCGCAGAGCGGTTTGCTGCAGCCAGATCTGGACGAGCTGCAGGTCACCCGAGGCGGCAGGCGGCGGCGGCCAGCCCGCCCACCCGCCTGCCTGCCCTGGACATATGCTTGGCTTATTCCTGCCAGTATTTCTTCCAACTCTGTGCGCCTTTGACATTCGGGAGCGCCAAGGTGTAATAAATATCCAACTTTGTCTTCTGACAATAGTCGGCCACATTTAATTAACTGGAGCGTAAAAGGCTGGGGAGGAGGGAAGGGGGGTGCAAGGAGCAGCCACAGAGGGAGGGAGTAACCTTTTCAGCAAGCTGCTGGCCGCAGGGGCTGGGGGCTGCCGGCCATGCCAGGAGTGAGCATTTTGATAAAGCTGAAGAGGGGTGCTGAGGGTTACATCCTCCGCCCCTCCAGCAGATCTCTATAACCTTGTCAGCTTGGGGGTGTTGGGTCGCAGGTCTCCAGGGCGGCGAGGACAAATGCCAGGCTGCCTCCCACGTGAGCTGCACTCGGGTGAGGAGGAGACCCTAAGGGAGCCTGCCTTCTAGGAAGCACAAGAGAAAGCCAGCCAAATCTCAGAAGTGGGGATGTGCTTTCTAAAAGAACACCTGTCCTGGTCCCAAACCTGGGTGCCAGCAGACTCCTGGTATCATGGCCGAGGAACCCTTTGAGATGGTGGGGCGTGGGGGAGTGCCCTGAAAGGAACAGTGTGATTTCAGGATCTCTTCTGCCAGGTCACCCTCAGCGGCCTCCTGACTCCTGACCCCAGGGCCCCATCGAGAGGAGCTACGGGCTGCTTTGTGGCCTCGGGCCACCCTGAGCTGTGGGGATGAAGCTGTGGGTTGTAATGGGATAGAAGAAGCTACCTCCTAGGGCAGGAGAGGACTTTGGAGCTGGTAAAAGGCGCAGACAGGTGTCTAGAGGAGCTCTCCTTACAGTGTTCAAACTTACTATGTGACCCTGGGTAAGTCACTTTCCCTCTCTGGCCTACAGCTGAATAAGAGACCCTGGGATTTTCCCAGGCGGGATTCTCACAGAAGAGATAATGAAAAGCATGCTGGAGGGCAACTTATCCCATTTACAACATCCATGGATGGCTCTCAATGGCTTCCTTTCTCTCCCATAAGAGCTCAGAAGGCCAAGCCAGCTCTGCGCTAGCTGGACACCCTCCAAGGAAAATCTCAGACTCTAGGGCTGACTGTCAGAACCAGACAGGAGACCTGGGCTCCCCCTCACCCTGCACCAGGCCTCTCTGAAACCAGTCCTCCGGGCCCTGAGCTCCTGGGGTGACCTGATTCTGCCCTGGCCCAGGAGACAGCCACGTCTGCCCAAGTTCTCCAGAAACTCCCACCCTGTCACCAGCATGTCCCAGCCTTTGTCCTTTCTTCGATGATACATAGTTCTGGAGAAAATTCCCTTGAATCCCCAGGAAGTTCCTCAGAACCCCATGAAGGATGACACTGACAATTCCATTCTGAGCACTGAAGCCAAAGGACAAAAAATGCTTCCCAAGCAGAGATAGGAAAAGCTGAGGTGCTACAGGCCACGGCCCCCACCTCCCCTGCTGAGCAGGCCCTGGTGTTGCTATTAATATCAGCAACGAAAGTCTCCACTCAACTCCTTAGCATTTTCAACAAAGATGAGTCACTTGGTCCAAAAAGGAAGCAGGTCCAAGGGACGTGGGTCCATTTTACAGCAGTGAAAACTGGGGCTCAGGGAAGCAATCTGGCAGCTTCTCAAAAGGTTCAATCTGATCCAGCAAGTTCACTCTGGGGTATAGACACTCAAGAGAAATACAAACATACATCCACACGAGCACCTGTACATGAATGTTTACAGCCACATTATTCATAATAGGCAACAAGTGGGAACAGCCCAAATGTCCATTAATGAAGAATGAATAAACGAAATGTGGTCCTCCCACGCAATGGAATATTACTGAGTCATAAAAAGGAATGAAGTCCTGAGTCATGCTACCACATGGGAGGAAATTTGAAAACATTATGCTAAGTGAAAGAATACAGATCCAGGAGACCACACGCTGTATGTGGTTCATACTTATATGAACTGTCCAGAACAAGCAAGTCCATGAAGATAGAAAGTACATTAGTGGTGGTCCAGGGCTTGGATAAGGGGGTGAAATGGAGAGTGGTTACTAACGTGTAAAGTGTTTCTTCAGGGGTGAAAAAAATTGCCCTGAACTAGACAAGTGATGGTTATACAACTTCGTGACTGTGAAAAAAAAAAAAAACCACTGAATTTCACTTTTTAAAATTCTCACCTAAGGACATGCCAATTGACTTTAGAGAGCAGGGAATGGAGGGAGAGACAGAGGGAGAGAAACACTGACGTGAGGGAGAAACATCAATTGGTTGCCTCTTGCACCTGCCCCTGCCAAGGACCAAACCTGCAACCCAGGCATGTGCCCTGACCCGGAACTGAACCTGTGACCTTTCAGTTTACAGGACGATGTCCCAACCAAGCCACACTGGTCAGAGCTGAGTTTCACTTTAAAGAGTGACTTTCATTGTATATAAATTCTATCTCAAACTTTTAAAAAACACAACAAAGCCCTGGCTGGTGGCTCAGTGGATAAAGCGCCGGCCTGCGAACCCAAAGGTCGCAGGTTCAATTCCCCAGCCAGGGCACATAACCAGGTTGCAAGCCAGGTCTCCAGTCAGGTCTGTGGCTGGAGGCAGGTGAAATGCAACCATACACGGATGTCTCCCTCCCTCTCTGCCTCTCTCTTTCTCTCCCTTCCCCTCTTTCTGAAAATAATGAAATAAAATCTTTAAAAAATAAAAAAATAAAAAACACAACAGACTTGGAGAAGTGAAAGGATTCATGCAAGGTCAAATAGCTGGGGGGCCTTCACATGCAAGATGGGACTCTGTGCGGTACCCTTGCCTCTACATGATATTGTTTCATCCATGACATGGGGGTTGGGGGAGGGCTTGTAACTGAGAGGCTGGAAAACAGGAAAGTCATTATTGGCTTTGAAATCAGGATGTTGATATGTAAACCCTGGCTCCACCACTTACTGGCTGTGTGACCTTGGGCAACTCACTTAACCTCTCTGTGCCCAGTTTCCTCTTCTGCAAATGGGGCTTGCAATAACAGCACTTGTTTGACAGGGATTGTTAAGGTTGGCTCAGTTGATCCATATAAAACCTTTTGAACGCCTTCTCTGGGATTTCAGTCACCCCCATAAGCAGACCCTGCCATGCCCTGAACCCCAAAAGTCTCCAACACAGGCAAAACCTCCTCCCCACAGCCCACGTTTCCCAGGCTTTTGCTTGTGTGGAATGCCCTGACATGACAGGCCCCACACCCCTTCCAGTAAGCCCCCCAAGATGACTCACAGATGCCCTTTCCTGGATTTTTCTCTAGCACTTGGAAGATGTCACTGAGATCCTGCAGTTGTAGGGATGCCTAGGGTTGGGGAAGCCCCTGGAAACGAGGGAGAAGAGCTGGCTCCCAGAACAGCTTCTATGGGGTTTGTGCTCCTTACACAGATTCTCCTGCCCTGGAAAATAAAGGAAAGGCGCCTTGTTCTCCTGGGCCTCCCAGGGATGTCGAGAGGGTGAACGGAAGTGTGCGTGTACGTGTGTGTGAGAGAATCAGTTTGGATACACGTACATATAAGTGTATACGTACACACACGTACACAGCTGGGTAGAATTATTCTCCAGCATCCACCTGGACCCCAAATCCACTGCCATTTGACAATAGAAACCACTCTTTCCTTCATCAAACTGTCACTTGGTGGTTTCTGCCCCTCACCCCCCACTCCACCTCACTTCCCCATTTCATCGATAGGCACTGACACGGTTTCTCCAGCCTTCACATGTGTCCCTCAGTCCCACCTCCTCCCTGGCCCTTGTCCCCAACACGACACTGCTCATCTGACCTCCATTATGGCTCTTGCTCTGCCTCCCTTGTTTGGGCTCTTGTTACCTCTGAACTGTCCCTCTGCCTCAGTCCTTCCTGTGTTCAAGGTTATAGGGGAGACAAGCCCCTGCTGCAGGGGTACCCTATGGCCTCAAACACAGTAGGGGAGCCACCAGCCCCATGCAGCAATCAAGCACTCGAAACGGGATGAGTGTGGCTGGGGAAGGGAGGTTCTAATTTTGTTTCATTTTAATGTATTTAATTTTACATTTTGAAAGTCACGTATGGCTAGGTCTAACCCCTTGATACTCGAAGTTCAAAGTTTGGCCTATGGGCCAGCTACATGGGTGCCATCTGGGCCTGGGGAAGGTGCAGATGGTCTTGAGAGCCTAAGGGAGGGAAAGTCCCCATGTGGCTTATTGGGCCCCACCTAGACCCACTTGAATCAAAACCTTAGGATCTCAGGTGATTTGCGTACAGGGTACAGTTCATGTCTCCTCCCTTTACACTTCCCCAACTTCCCCTTTCAAAACCAACTCTTTAGACTCTGCTTCCAATACTACCTCCTGCAGGAAGCCCCAGCCAAATGGGAACTTTCCACCCTCCGAGATCCTGGAGCTCTCTGCATTCTTCCAAGGCCCAGAAGTATGTAGTCCACCCATGGCTGAACCCTTCCCCCTTCAGGTGGCCAGAAAGGCCTGAAGGCTTGACCTGTGACTTACTTTCCATCCTCCTCTCAGCCCCCTCCTGGGCCTGGCACCCAGCAGGTGCTTGGGAACTGGTCCAGCAGTTGCAGTTGCAAGAAGCTAACATCTCTTTCCAAACCAGGGCAAGAAGAACAAAGTTGGTTGCAGGCTATTTGCTTTACTATTCTTTCCACTGGGCTTGCCCCACCGGTCTGACACACTGGCTGCCTCTCTACGAGCCTGAGCACCTGGGAGGTGACAGAGCCCTGAGTCAAAGGCATGAAAATCCAGGAGGAAAAGCAGGCAGGTGGAGTCACTGGTTTCAATAAGCCGAACAAAACCTCACACGCTTTTCATGAACCTCTCTGCCGTGGGGATCAAGTGCCACGGCTTTGTCACACAGCAGGTGTCAGTTCTCCGAGCCAGACAACAGCCCACCTGCAGGACCCTGAAGGCACCCTAGAATCACTGGCAGAGGTGGGTCCAGGGCGAGGCCTCTCCCCCTCAGGGCGGCCCTGCTCTCAACCACACACTTGGCCGCCTCCAACTCCCTTTGGGCTCTGAGGAGCTCCCTTGACGCCAAGGCCCTGAAGGCAGACACTGACCAAGTGCCAAGGCCATCCAGAGCTCCCCCACCCTGGCCTGTGTGTCTGGGGCTCAGACAGGTGACAATGAATCCCATCTGGATGCCCAGCCTGCCCCTAAAAGCTGCTTCTCCAAAAAGCTCATGCAAGGAGTAGCCGGTTCAGCCTGGGGACCCAGGCCGGAGTTCATATCCTGGCTGTAAGCCCGGAAGCCACCAGAAACCTCGCTTTTCTGTGTCCTCCTCTGCCAGGCGGGGGACCGAAACCCCTGCTTCCACCCCCAGTGCTCAGGCAGGAAGTGGCTTCAGCTCCTGGCAGAGGGGTCTCTAGGGGCTGCAATACAAATGGGCCTGTCCAGACAGACTGAGAGCAGGTGATAAGCCCCAGAAGAGACGGGTCAAAACCCACAAGAGCCTGACGTAGCTCGCAGCTCTGAGGCCGTCCCCGGGGGGCAGGCCGCTAGACAGCAGGAACTGAAGTCATCAGCTCCCGAGAAGCAGGGGAAAACATGTAAACAGGAGACTGCAGTCTTCAGCAGATGCCCCCGTGCCTGCGAAGCTTGCCCCAGAGCTCCGATCCCAGAGGGAACTAAGGTGACGATGACAATCGCACCTACCGGGTTTCTACAGCAGGGAAACTTAGCGGGGAGGGAACCAAGACATGGCATGCTCAGCACTTTAAATGCACAAACCCTTTCAATTCTCACCACAGTCTCAGGAAGTGGAATCCTCGGCATCTTACACGTCAGAACACTGAGGCATGGTGCAAGTCAGTCACCTGCCCCAGGTCTCATGAGAGGTGAGTGGCTTTTGAGTGTATGAGCCTAATAGGATGTTACGCTCCCCTACAAACAGCGGGCTAGGGTGGAAGGTGGCTCCTGATTATTATAATCTGGGGTCCCGGTCCACCAAGGCTTCCAGGCATCAGCGCTGGTACTCTAGACAGCGCGACAGGTGGAACTGAGGCAGGAGGAGAGGCAGAGGTCAGGCTACACAGGTGGGTAAGGACTTGACTCCAAAGTTTTGCCTCCCATGCTAGGAAGCTGGCTTCTGTCGAGGCGCGGAGGATCCCAGCAGCACCGTCCTGGAAATGCTAACTTACTATGTAGAGGAAGTTCAAATGTGGGGGAGGGTCTATGACAGTCCACCAGAACCAAAGGGTGTTGTTCATCAACGGGGACCCTCCTGCCCTGGCTGGTGTGGCTCAGTGGATTGAGCACCAGCCTGTGAACCAAAAGCTCACGGGTTCAATGGCCAGTCAGGGCACATGCCTGGGCTGCGGGCCCTGTCCCCAGTTGGGGATGTGTAAGAGGTAACTAACAGATCAATGCTTCTATCCCTCCCTGTCTTCCTCTCTTCCCCTCTTTAAAAAAAAAAAAAAAATGAATAAAATCTTTAAAAAAAACGGCTGCAGGGACCCTCTTCTCTCTGACATCCCAGCACTGAGCTCCAGGGGCTTGAGAGAGGCCGGGGAATGGAGGCTCCCAGTTCCCTCCACGCAGGCATTACCATCATCACCACGCCAACCGTCTGATGTGAAATGTGGGGGGTCAGGAACCCTCAGGCTCACACTTCCCTCTCGCCAGCTGGTCCCAGTTGCAACTGTGCTAATGATTTATGAGTTATCAGTCCCACCTCCGGATGGAGAAACTGAGGGAGAGGAGCGACAGGTTTCTCCTCCCAGGTACCTCGCCTGTATCTGGGTCACGAGTCTAGCTGGCTGCCCTGGCCACCGACCAACCCCCGCATGCTGAAGTCCAGAATGAATATTCATGAGCCTATCAAGTTCCACACTTTCACTTCTGGCACGAATTAATAATTTACCATGGAGTTTCATAAAAATCAGACATAGCTCATTAGCGGCTCCCCAAAAGGCACTTTCGTCTTCCCACTGATCCTGGGGAGGGGATGCTTTTTCTTCAGCGACAAGTAACAAGGCTCTTATTTTGAGAGACCACCTCTACTTGTACCAGGCTGGTGCACCTCAAAGTGGGGGATGTCCCTGCCACAGGAGGCCACCGGGATGTGGGCCTCCCGGCTGCCCAACCCAAGGACCGAGGCCTGCGCTTGAAGCCCCGCTACACCCATCAGGACTTTGCCTGGCCCATCTTCAGGGTCCCTGGGAAAAAATGGAATCGTTTCCTCTGGTAAACGCAAGGCCGCTGTCTGCCTGGAAATGGAGAAGGCAGGTGGGTAGCGCGTGTGTCACGGGCCATGTTCCAAAAGGGAACCGTCAACACCATCTTGCATCCCACACACTCTCCTAACACCTTGCTTCCCGCCCTCCCCATCAAAGGCAGAGCCTACTGCCTCTCCAAGCACACCTGGGAGGACTTACCCACACTTGCAATGAACAGACTGTGGCATAAGTGACACTCTGGGACTCCTGAGGCTAGGTCCTCCAAGGTCACGTAGCTTCCCCGCTGTGAGCTGGGACACCTGCCTTTGGGGCCAAGGCCACAGGGCTGTGCAGAAGCCCAAGCCACGTGCCCAGGCTGAGCACCCAGCACCACCTCCAGCCTCCCAGCATTCCCAACTGAGGCCCCAGGAACCATGACACGGAGGCCTTATCTCACCGGGCCCTTTCCGAATTCCGGACCCGTGGCGATCTGGGAGCATCATCAGCTGACGTTATTGTACATCTATACATGCTTATGAATTCTCCCTCCCAAAGTGTCCCGGTCCCCCTGCAAACCCACCCGCAAGCCCCACAACTGCTCACCTCATGGGCTGAAGTAAAGATTAGCTAAAATGTGCCTGTGAGTGAAACTTCCCAAGAGGGAAATGAAGGGGAGGGCGAGTGACACCTTTGTCCCAGGGCCCTTAAGATCCAAGATAAAGGCTAATGATGCTTTTGACACTGAATCCCAGAGCTGGTGAGGAGCCGTGTGCGTGACCCCCTCTCCCGCAGCTGCTGGCCCTGCCTCACCTCACCATGCCTCTCTCCAACTGCTCGCCAGCAGGCCGCCCCACCCCGCTGGGCCCCTCCAGTGAGTTCAATTAAGACCCAGGCATTATCTCCTCCTCCCCTTCCTTTATGTTCCCTGCCTGCCCCCCTTTCTCTTGTCAGATAATCACGGGAAACCAGCAAACGGTTGACACAGTTACCAAGACAACAGAAGTTAGGACTGTCGAGGAGGTCTGAAAGCTAATCCTAAATGAATTATAGGACAAGAGTGACAAGGGGGTGGGGACCAGTGTCGGGCAGCTTCAAAGCAGGTCCCAGTGTACGAGACAAGGTGCTGTCTGCCTCAGGGCTCTGGCTGCGGGGGTCTGTCACTCTCTGTCACTCGCTGGAGGGTGACACTGGAGTCCTTTGGGGGAGGGGTTGAAGAAGAAATTCTTTAAAATGAAACTCACCACAGAAGATGGTGGGGCAATGACACCCGCCATTCACTAAGATTCAGGGGCTAAGGTTCACCCCATTCAGCTTTTATAACGAGGGGGGCAGTGGGAAAGAGGCCAGGACGATCTAATCAAGGCGATTCCATTTCTTCTTTACTTATTTAGAACTTGCCATCTTGTGACCAGGGCACCTCGCACTGTCCTGCTGGCTGACAGCCATTTCGGGAGTCTGAGCAAATCTACCCTCATTGGCCTCCCAGCCCCAGGGGCAATGACTGCCCTGCCCTGGCCACCACCCTCCATCAAGAATAACTCAGCCAGGTCCCTTGGGAAGAGCCCTCTCTTCAGACACCAACATGGAATCCAGGACAGGGGCGGCTCGAAGCCCACAGCTGGGAACTATTAATTCAAACAGTAATCGAAGCTAATGGTTCTGCAGGGCTCGGCCTCAGCTTCCGAAGATTAACTCATCAAATGCTCATGATCCCAGAAGGGAGGTGCTACCACTGGTTCCCATTAAACAGATGAGGAAACTGAGGCCCAGAGCCACACAGCAGTCAGAAGCAGAGGCAGGATAGATCCCAGCACTCTTCTTCTCCCATCGGTGCTCCTATGGAGCACTGCGGCATCAGAGGAGTTTGCTGACCTTGTGCTGGCAAGGCAGCCCAATGACCCTGCCGAGGCCACCCAGGCACCTTGGCCCATCACCCACCTCTTCCTAAAATGTGGGCCCAGGAAACCCCAGGGACCACTTCCTTTCTAGAGGACTTGGCCTGACCCTTCTCCAATCTCCCTCCTTGGCCTGAGGCCTCGCAGCCCTCTTCCACCCCATTCTCAAACTTCTTAGAGGTTTGGGCTCCCCAGCCCAGTTTCCGCAGCCAGGCCAACGTATGAGACCAGTTTTCACACTTGAGGGAGCAGGAGAATCCCTAGGAGGGCTTGCGAACACAGAGGCTGCAGGACCCCACCATCGTCTCTGACACAGTGGTCCCAGGGGTCCCGCAACCTTGCACCTCAAATAGCTCCAGCTGCTGCGGGTGCTGTTGGCCCAGGAATCCCACTTTGGGAACCACCCAGGTATTAGCCCACACTCCACCTCCACTCTCTCTGCCTTTATTTTCACACATTGTCCCTGGTCACCAGCCAGGATAAGCACTCCTGCTCTTCCTCACTCAGAGGCCCCTGCCCCACCCCTCCTCTTGCAGGACCCTGTCACTGTAAGGGGAGTCTCATCTTCCTGAAACAGATGTGGACAAGGTACTCTGGTATCCAACCCATCTCCACTTCTGGACCCTACCCCTACCCCACGATGCAGGTCTGGCTCAGCCTGCTGTCCATGTGTCATCTGGGGCAATGGCAACAGTCTCCCTATTGGTCTCCCTAACACCCTCCTCACTGCCTGGAATCTATCTCAGCCCAACAGCCAGATGAGGGGGGTGTGGGCAGCACACTGAAGTACAATTCATACATCTCCCCCTCCTCTGCTTCCAGCTTTCCCACCTCATGTCCTACCCTTCTCCCCATGGTTCATTCCCCTGCAGGGCCACACGGACCTCAGGGCCTTTGCATATGTCTGGCCCGCCGCACTTTTCTTTAGATTGCTTCAGGGCTAATACCTCTCTTTCTTCCAGTCTCTGCCTACTCCAGCTAGTTGCCTACCTTCCCCACTCTCTTCTTCACAGCCTGGGTCATGAGACAAAGCACAATGTGCTCACTGCTAGAATAGGTGCTCCACAGGAGCCATGGCCCTTGGGGTTTTTTCAGCTATATTTCCATGTGCCTGGGCCAATGCCTACATGTCATAAATACACATTCAAGAATCACATTGACTTAGCTGCTTTAAAACCCTGCTTGAAATGTCATCCTGGCTGCTCACTCAACTTTATGGGCCTCAGGTCTAAGACAGTCAATGCCTGACAGGGGTCCTGCTCTCTGGAACCCCCATGGCCTCTTTAAAGGGTGCACAGGCTTCACAGCCCTATCACTGGAGGATGCTGCTGAGAAGCAGGGCAGAATCAATGGCTTTGCTTCTCAAGTGCACAGTAAGGGTAAAGAGGGTGGGTACTCTGGACCCTCTCCCCGCAATAGACAGGCTGACTCTAATGCCACCTTCTTTCGGTGTCCTCTGGACACCACCTCCATGACAACCTCAAGCTCTCAACATGCCTGACATGAACTTAATTAACACGCTGAGTATTTCCAGAGTAACTTCCTTATTTTTATTCACCACGCCTCACTGTACTGGCCATCTTACACACGGTCATGCCCCCTCTGCACTCCTCACTTCCAAGGCCCACTTCTAATGCCACCTCCTCTAGAGAGCCTTCCTGGATTTCCTTTACCAGGGTAGTCCTTGGAGATTCCAGAGCACCGTGTCCTTGCTCATCCCGAGCTCTGCTTATTCTTGAAGCAACCTGAAGATAAGACACAGATCTCCTTCACTGCTCCTGCCTGGTCAGCAGAGCACAGGCCCAGGCACCCTATGGGCAGGCAGGCCTTGCCCAGCTTGGGTGCGGATATCTAGGAGAGGACAGAACTAGGTCAAATGCACATGTGTGTTCTGTGTGAAAAGCAGCATTCTGGTAACCTATGGTGGCATGGCAGGTCTGCCAGGAAAGGGGCTCCTAAGAGACTACCAAATCAAGAGAAGAGAGGGGCTGTACCATCTGATCTCCAAGGTCCCTTCCAAGCCCAATGTTCCATCACTTCTCAACCCCCCAGACCATTAAATCAAGTGGCCAAATGCCCAACGGGCAGCAGTCCAGGCCTGGTGAAAGGGCGCTTCCTGTCTTGCTGAGGGAAGGAACCAGGGGGAAGACCAATCCTTTAGGCTGAGGCTTCGGGTGCAGCCTGGCCTCCAGGACTACACGGTTTGGGTGCTGGGGGTGAGCACTGGGCCAGCCCCTGTCCCCAGCATCCCCTCAGCCTCCAGCACAGATATAATCCAGGCTCGGAGCAACTATCAACCCTAGCCAGGGCTGTGGAGGGCCTGGCATCAGTGGGAAAGAGCCAGGAAAACTGATTTCCCCCTAAAGACCTGTAAAAAAATTCTCACTGGTTTTTCTTCCCTTTTACCCCAAGCTTTCACAGCTCTAAATATGCCACACTTAGTAATTTTACGAGCAAACCAAGCTATACATCACACGATTTTATGTTCCTAAATTAACAAAAAGACTTTAAATCTATATGGAGCCCTTAAAAAAAAAAAAAAAGAGCACTGCGTCTATTTTTATTCCCTCACCCCCAAATTCCCTCTTCCCTTCTAACGTACTCCCTCTGTGCCCCCTGCCCTAAGTCTTCCAAATTTCTGCCTGCATAGCTAGACCACCGCGGAGCGACAGTTCCATATATGGATGAGAACACGCTTTGCTGAGGACCCCTCAGAGGGAAGCCCAATGCCCTTTGGGAAAGGCTACTGTAGGGTATATGAAAGCCTGATGTTTTTTCCCTGCAAAGTACAGGATGATAGGATGTACACCCTAGTAGATGAAGAGGCTATGACTACCATCACAATCTCACCAAAAACCTAAGAAGGATTAGAAGTCAACAGGTCCAACCAGGCCTCTTAGCAGTCTTCTTAGCTGCCAAATGCATGGGGAGGCTGGGTGACGTGCGGGGCCCATTTGCACTGGACAGTGGAGAGAAGGAACCCCAGGCACATCTGGGGAAGATGGACAAGTGACATGGAGCACTGGCCTTGGAACAGGAGCCCAAGTCCAGACATATCCATCACTGGCTGTCTCTGGGAGCTGGGTGGCCCTGGCCAGCTGCCCCCCCAAACCCCCGCTTCCTCCTGCACAGAAGGAAGAGAACCAGCATCCTTGCTTCATCCTAGGGCAGGAATCCAGGTATCCTAATGACTACTCTGCGTGAGCACTTAAAAGAAACTCCTCCTGACTCCCAGAGTCAAGAAGATAAGGAGCAGGAGAGTTTCCAAAGGGGTGATATCAGATTCCCACCCATGAAGTAAGAACAACACATTTAAGCAAGAAAAAATCTTAATGAGAACCAAATTGAGTGGGGTGGGGGGAGTGGGGGGGTGGGAACCAGACCAAGCCCGGCAGAGAAGGGTTGGGCCCAAGCTGGGACAAAAGGGCCCCTGGCTTTCCCAGCCGACAGATGGAAATGTGGCAGCCCCTCCCCATTTCTCAGGGGTATCGGAAGATTAATTAGTGACTGCCTGGAAAGTGCTAGATGGGAGCTGAAATGCTTGTCCCCGCTGAGTTTCTGAGCTGTAAATAAGCAGCTTTCTCAATCACAACTGAAATAGCAATGCTGTCCTTTTATCTGACTGGGATCCCATGAGGCCAAACTTGCTCCCAGGGCAGGCCTGGGGTGCTTCCGGAGCCTGCCTAAAACCCCAGGGTTTCTTATGAGCCAGCAGCTTCCCAGGACAAGCCAGGGGTGGGCATGAGCTTGGTCACAGCAGGCAACTGCCCACCCGCCCTCCCCCAGGCTTCAGTTGCTGAAGTGACACCACGGGATTTGAGAGCCAGCAGCTGGAAGTCAGCGGTTCTGGTCTGTCCCCACCTTCAGCTGCCTCCCCAAACCGGGGTGGCCCTGACCAGCCCACACGAGGGCTTTCTGGAAGCAGTCCTGGGAGATGAGAAATAAAACCTAGACAGTCCCCTACAGGCTGCCTGTTCACTTCTTCGGGGTACCCCATGCTCGCCCTGCTCCAGGCAGGGGAGAACCAATGCTTTCAAAAGCAGGTTAAAGGCTGTGTAAAGATAGGCCCAGGCCAAGCTGACCCTCGGGAGGCAGCTGGGTTAAAAGGAAAATGTCCTGGGGAGACCCGTGTCTCCAAGAGCAGCCTGTGTTGTGTGGCTGTGGGACAAACCCCAGCCCTTTCTGGGCCTCAGTTTCCTCAATGACTGGAGGTTCCAGCAGTGGACAGTCAATCCCTTGGGAAACTGGGGTCATCCAGAGTTCAGCATGGGACCGGGGTGGGGTCGGATGACAACTGAGGAGTCCTCCCTCAAGAACTCCAGGAACAAGATAAGGGGGCCGGCAGGGCGCCACCACCAACACTAACGGCCAATTCCCTCCCTCACTAGTTCAACAAATATTTATTAAGCAGGGACTCTGGAGCCAGACTGCCTGGGGTCAAAGCCTGGCTGCACCGTATGCTGCGTGTAGGTCTTCAATCTCTGGGCCTCGGTTTCCTTAGCTGGCAAGAGGGATTAAATTAGGAGCATGTCTGGTTCAGAATGGGCACCATATAAGAAGTGGGCACCATGGAGGAAGCAGTCGCTTCTTTCTCCTCATTAGTTTTATTTTTAATACTATTAGCCTTGCGCTGAGCCAAGAATGAAGGAAACACACAGTTCCTGTATGCCTGGAGCTCAAGCCTGGTGGGGTTCAGGAAAAGGGGTACCTGGGCACGTGAACCCAGAAGGCAAATCTGAGAAGAGTAGAGACCCCACAGACCAGTGGGTCCCAACTCCCTTCACAGGTGACCAAGCCTCCTGCCTCCCCACCAGGGAATGAGTGCACAGAGACCAGACATGGAGTCACAGGGCCCAGGGGCCCAATATAAAGACCTGAGTTCAAGTCCGGACTCAACCACAAAGAAGCCCTGTAACTTTCCGCAAGTAATTCTACCTTAATGATAATCATGATTGCAGTTATCACTTGCTAAGCATTAACTTTGTCTTGGTCACAGTCCTTGGTACCTTGCAAGGGTTCCCTCATTTTAATCTAACCAGAGGTCGGCAAACGTTCCCTGTCAAGGGCCAGGTAATAAATACTGTGGGCTTGGCAGGCCTGCTGTTGCCGTAGGAAGCCTGCCACAAACAGCGCATAAAAGAACGGGCATGGTTGTGTGCCGATAAAACTTTATTTACAGAAACAGGCAGCATGCAGGGGAGGGCCAACCCCTGCCACATACTGATCCAAGGTGGATATAATTCCAGATCCTATTTCACACAAGGGGAAATTAAAGCTCAGCTCAAGTCACCCAAAGTCATGTTTTAGAAGAGGCAGAGCTGACCTCCAAACCTCCGCTGCCCAGCTGTGGTCCTGTCACCTGTCAAACAGGAAGAGCAGTGCCTGGTGCCAGCCTGTGAAGTGCCACCGTGGTTATGACTGGAGGGGTAGGTTCTCACTCCCTGAAGTTGCAGGCTCTGGGATGGAATCTGGCTTCAGGGACCGAACCAGGTCCAGAGGCTGGAGAGCCCCTGGCCTCAGGCCTCCACAGGCAGGGCTCTTTGCTTCTCTTCAAAGGCCACTGGACTGGATGGCACAGGGGTCAGCAGCCAGCTTCCCATCCTAGCTTCCCACTTCCAGGCTAGGCAAATCACTCCTTTGAGCCTCAGTTTCCTCCTTCGTGAACCTGGCAGGCACCAGCACCTACCTCAGAGCGGGGAGTGACGGAGAGAGTTCTGTGAAGCCCTTGCAAGGCTGACAGTGGTCAAGAGAAGCAGGCCACTCCTTTTCCAATTGCTGCTGCTGTGAGGTGAGTTGATGGAAGTCCATGGAAGGCACAGTATGGAAGGCTCATAATAACCGTGGTTATTCCCAGTTAAGCTGCTACACCAGTGATTTCCAACTGATGTGCCGCAAGAATTTTTAAAACATGGACTACCTGGCTATGTAGTCAGGGGCATGGACCTGTTTTCCTTTCGGCTGTCAAATAAAAAATGACAACAGCCCACACAACAGCCGTCTGGTGTGAGTGAATTAAAATTACACCTACTTTTTGGGGGTCAGACCTGCAAAAAATACCTTTTTTGGTGTGCTGCAGGATTTTAATAATTAGTTTACGTGTGCCATGAGATAAAAAAGGTCGAAAACTGCTGTTCCTATACTATTACAAGGAAATATAAAGTACAACATCCTAATAGGGGTAATAAAAAGGAAGAAAGAAAACTCTAGCGGGAGACAAACCTCCCTCCGTAAGTGGAGACTGACTGAAGGCCTGACCTTCCACTCTCCCGACCTCCCCTGACCTCCCTGGGGTCCCGTCCTGCCACTGAGGGCTTACACCAGCCAGGACTGATTTCCCTTAATTGCTCTGAATTTCCAAGCCTGAGACTTCCTCCTTTTCTTACCAAGGCTCCAGTGTAAATAGAAAACCAGTCACCTGATGAATAAATATGTGCCAGCAGCCACCCAATGGCAGGTGAAGTGGGGTGTAGATTACAAGCACCTGTGCTTTTAAGATGCCCTGTACTTAAGAAGATTCATGCTTGCCACAAACCAGCACGGAGTGCATGGGGAAGGCGAGGAGCGCTGCAGATAAGGAAAGAACTGTCCCTGCCTTCCAATAGCTCACCCTTCAGGGAGGAGGCTCTCACTCCGGGGAAGCAGGCCATGGCAGGAGTGATCAGCCACATCTTGGGTTCAAAGGGCCCTGGTGCAGTTCCCCAGGCACCAGCTCCCATGCACTGGGCTCTGCGCCAGCGAGGACTGGGCCATGTGTCAGAGCACAGCCCTTCTGTCAATTAGGGATTCCGGTTCTAATTTGGATCAGATCAGCTAAGGGCAGTGTGGAGGGAAAAGTGCCCATGGATTTGCATTTTGGGTCATGAAGGCAAAAGATGAAGGAAGTGGAGACCCTGAAAATAGTCTTCCTACACAGTAAGCATGAAATGCAGACCTTGTCAGTTCCTGGGGAAGAATGAGGGACCTCAAACAGCCACAAAGAGACTCAAAAAGAGTAAATGCACAGATTTCACACAGAACCAGACGAAACCCTTCCTACGTTTGTCCCCCTACTCTCCCTTTCTCTCTCAACTTTGGGGTAAACGTTTGCCCTAGTTTAGGGCCGCCAGGGCCAGATTCAGCAGAGCTGGGTCCTGCCCTGGCCCACCCCCAACCCCTCCCAGGGACTCCTGGGCCTGTGGGAGCCTCAGCCAAAGGTACAGGGGCTTCTGAACACAAAGGGAAAATACCAAAACCAGCCCCTGGCCACATGGACCTTCCCCAGCAAACCTGTTCAGAAACCTTCAAGGAAGCCCTTTCTGCAGAATTTTAAAAGCCCAACATAAGCAGCCCAGGAACTTCCTCTCTCCCTCCCTACAACACCCTAACGTCTCCCCACCCCCAGATCCATGGATGCCCTAACTTCCACAGGAACTGTGTCAACGCCCAGGGAAGATGAAACTCTCAAAGGAAGGGAAAATAAAAACATAGCTCATTCCTAGAACAAGGTCGCACGCAGATCTGCTTTCCAGACCTTCAGGTCACATGGCCCCACGGGGGCAGGCCTGGTGAGTTACTCCTGATTGGGGGGGGGGGGGGAGGCTGTGGGTCGAGGGACAGAAGGTGACAGCGCTACAGCGGGTGGGTCTCCAGGGATCGCCAAGGCTCCCATCTCCCTCGCCAGAAACCCCTGGCTAGACAGCTTCCCTTTAGCCTACATGTTATCATTTTTAAGGTTTCAAAGTCCAAATAAGGTGACTTCAAGAGAGGTTCCCCCTTCAACACCCTGCTATCATCCCCTCCGCTCCCCTCTAGGCTGCAAGCACGACTTGCCCGAAACAGAAAGTTACTAGGCAGGCTTCTGTCAGTGCGCAAGAAGGTTAGGAAAACAGGAAGCCACGCCAACCACCCTCCTGAGCTTCCCCCGTCCCCTCCTTCGATCTCGGCAAACACAGAACCTTCCAGGGAATCCCGGGCAGGAAGGGGGGCATGGGGGCGGGTTCGCCACGCTCCCGCAGAGACCGCGTAGGGGGCTGGGTAGAGGGAGAGGAAAATAAGACCCGGGGCAGGGGGTGGGCTCGCGCCACCCGATCGCATCGGCCTGCAGGAAAGTAACTTCACACCCGGTGCTTAATTCACCCCGCAAAGCTTGAGTGCCTTGGCCGCTTGCTGTGCCGGCTGCCGCAGCTGCCGCGGAACCGGCTCCCGGCAGACAAAAGGAGCGAGACGCGCAACCCGCGGCGGGCGGCGCGGTGGGGGGGGGGGGGGGGGGTGGGGGGGGGGCGCCCCCCACCCCCTGCACTTAGCACACACACCAACGGCTGGACCCCTGCTGGAGCAACCGGGGCCTCGCGCGCTGCGCCGACCCACCGCGCTAATCCAGGCTGAGGGGAGTCGGGTGGGGTGGCGATCCGGACCCGCCGGCGCCGCGCGGGACCCAGGGAGGCGCACAGCTCGCTTACCTGGTAAGTAATACAGAGGCGGCTTCAATCCAAACATGATTCAAATTAGAATTCCATAGTGGTCAGAAAGGGGTGAAGAGGGGATAAAAATCGTCAAACCCAGCAATGAGACAAAAAGCGCCGTCCAAGCCACGGCGCTCAAAAATATCCAAAACAAAATAAAAGCAAAAGAGCGATCGCGACAGAGACGAAAAAATCAGTTTCTTTTTTCTTTTTTTCCTCCCTAAGATGATCAAAAGGCTCTCTATCGGCCAGCGCCCCGGCAATTTCGGCCACCTTGGTCCTGGCAGATCCACAATGAGGTAATTGACGACCAAGGACGGGCCGGAGCCTCCACGGCTGCCCGGTGTCTTCGCCGCGTGTGTATTTTCTGCCTTTTGGACTTGAGATGCAAATAAAAAAAAGGAGGGGGGCGCACGGCGGAGGGAAGCAGGCGGGAGAACGGAGTGGAGCGCGAGAAAAATAAAGGGGGGAGTGAGGGTGATGAAATTGGGGGGTAAGGATCTTCAGGGATTACTCATTTGAAAGAAAAATGAGAGAGGGGAAAAAAGCAGCCCCCAAGACAGCGAGTAGCAATCTCTCTTCCATTCAGCCACTTGAATGTCAAGGGCGAGGGTCAAGGGACCTGTTTCCAACAGGGTTTCACGTTCAGAACCAGAAGGAAAAAGGAAGGGGGGGGGGGGCAGAAAGGGGTATCTCTTGTTGCCAAGGAGAAATCGGCTTTGTTTTCGTTTCCCCTTAGCTACTGGGTGAGGAGGGG